>JASKGM010006794.1:0-10682 GCA_034509205.1 Ceratonia siliqua
TCCCAAGAAAATCACTTCACTGCACCAAAAAGCACATTTCTTCAAGTTCACATATAGCTTCTCTCTTTGCAGTGTCTTTAGGACTCTTCTTATATGATCCAAATGTTCTCCCTCTGACTTGCTGTAAATCAATATATCATCGAATTAAACAACCACAAAAGATTGTAAAAAAAGTTTGAGTACCTCAGTCATTACTCTCATGAAAGTGCTAGGTGCGTTGGAAAGGTCAAATGGCATTACCCTCCATTCATACAGCTCATCAGGAGTTTTAAATGCTGTCTTCCATTCATCTTCTTTTCTCAACCTTATTTGGTGATACCCACTCCTAAGATTTATCTTTGAAAATATCTTAGCGCCTGTTAATTGATCCAGCATTTCTTCTAGTTTTGGAATTGGGAATCGGTACTTGACAGTGATTTTATTTATAGCACGGCTATCAACGCACAGTCTCCACGTGCCATCTTTCTTTGGAACAAGCAGTGCTGGGCAAGCACAAGGGCTTTTACTGTCGCAAACTAACCCCTTGATGATGAATTCTTCCACTTGCTTTTGAACCTCTTTTTTGTGTAATGGTGGCATTCGATATGCTGGTAAATTAGGTAATGTTGCACCCGGGGCCAAATCAATTGAGTGTTGTATGCTTCTGTTATGTGTTAATCTCCCTGGTAATTGATCCCCATTAGCTCTTTAAATTATGCTAGTAATTCTTCAATTTCTTGGGGATGGTCTTCCTTGTCTCTTCTTACATGTTCCTCTTTGCTACTTACCTTCCCAACCAGCATGTAAACGATTTCTTCTTATTTATTTTCTTTTGTGAGCTTACTAGCAAAAATGACGTTAACTATGCTGTTGCTTTTCTGTTGAGTCTGGTATCCCACCTCTTCACCTTTGCTTGGGTGCAAAGTGTATTTTTTGTTCTCTTTTTGAAATGAGCAAGTGTTGAGTTTGCTATGATGTTCCACATCCTTGTCAAATAACCAAGGCCTGCCCAATAACATGTGTCCCACATCCATGGGTACCACGTCACATAAGACTTCCTCTTCTAACTTATCTCCCAGATTGAAATTGACCAAACACCTTGCCGTTATAGGTATTTCATTTCCCTTTCTTTAACCGACTGACTTTATAGGGGTGTGGATGTTTTTCTATTAAACCCAACTTTTCCACTGCTTCCTCAGAAATAATATTTTTTATGTTACCTCCGTCGATTATTGAGCTACAAACTTTCCCTTCTAGTTCGCTACTGTTCATGTTGGTTATGACCCTTCTAATGACTAAGAATTCCCCTTTCACTGGGTACACATTCACTTCTTCCTCTTCTCCTGGATAATCATCATAAATAGGCTTTTGTTCTCCTTCTTTGTCCATAATACCCTCCACTAAGTTCACCTTACAATGGGAATAGAAGCGAGAAGTGTGTCCCCTTTCCCCGCAAGTGAAACAACGAATTTGGAAACGATTAACTAATTTGACTGCTCCTTCAAAAAAATCCTTTGCGATGCCTTTTCCTTTATCTTTGATTAGTACTGCCCTTATATCCTCTATCCGTGGAATTAGTCATTCTTCCTATATTGCTTGCCGTGCCTTCCACGGCATTATGTGTGGATTTCCTCATATTCAGCTTCGATGTTTGTTTCTCAACTCTTAAAGCCATCTGTCGAGCATCCTCTATGTTGAATGGATGTTTAACTCCCATTCCTTCTTTAATGTTGTCATCTAATCCAGACAAATATCTCAATGTTGACTGCACAGATGTTTCATTTAGTCTCACCTGAATCGATAAATTGTCAAAGTCTGAGTTATATTCTCCAACTGATCTGTTGTGTTGCTTCAAATGATGAAACATACAAATCCATCATGTAGACAGCTGGCAAAAATTGTTTTCGAAGTTTAACTTTCATGTGCTCCTAAGTGCTTATCTTCAACTTACCTTGCCTGGAGTGTTGTTCTTCTACCCATTTCTACCATTGTAGAGCAGTGGACTTCAGCTTCAATTTAACAAACAAAACCTCCCTCTCATCCTTCATTGGTTTCCACTCAAAATAATTTTCCAAACTTGTCTCCCTGTCTAGGTAATCTTTGGTATGCATTCTTCCTGTGAAATCAGCCACTTCGATTTTTATCCCTCCATGGTTTAGGTCAAGGGCGCGTACCAAACGCTCCTCCAACCTATCTCGATTTACCCGATTTGCTAGTTCTGCATCATGAAAAGGGTTGTCAATTCCTTAGGTTGATACCTTGTCCCCAGAACCATACTCGTGACCCTTGAAATCGCCTTGCACACCCATCAGAGAGTGGGTCCTATCTAGAAGTTCCAGCCTTGCCGTTGACATTGCAAGTTTTGGACTACTCTTGTTAGATCTTCGATCGATCTCCTCACTGTGGCCATCTCTACTAGTCGTTCCAGATTTCCCCTCCCTCTGCCCCTATTACGACCATCTATCCTTTTGGCTTTGATACCACTTAATGGGCATATAGGGGGAAAACAGAAAGAACAATAATTGGATAACTCAAGTAAAGGCAATGGAACGAAAGGTTGAAGAACTAGGGTTCTTCCTGAAAGTATTCTCTAAAATACTTCAATGATTTTATCAAAAACTGAGTCTCCTTACACTCCCCAAATAAACTATATCGGGAACAACCTAAGAACAAAGTTTGTCACGTGATACTCACAAGCCAAACTAACAGCAACCAAACAAAGGCTAACGGCAACAGCAACTTAACAGCATGACATGAAATATAAGAGATATAATAGTAATAGTAAAATATTGGAACCAGGAAACCAAAGGAGATGCTCCTGCATCACATGGGGTGAGACTTTCTTGAATAAATCCTTTAGATAGAAGGTCGCAAACCTGTCTCCAAAGTTCTTCATGTTCAGCTGGGTTCATTCTGTAGGCAGGCAGATTTGGGAGTGATGCTCTAGGTGTGAGATCAATTGCACGTTGAATATCCCTCATGAGGAGAAGTCCTTCTGGCAATTCCTCTGGAATTAGATCTTGAAAATTTGATAATATTTGCTGCAAGTTAGCATCTTAGTTGTTGTGATTGGAGAGCTTCCTGATTCTGTTTCACAACCAAAGCACAAACAATACTGCTCTCTCTTTGGCTTTCCCCTTCAAACTCCTTCGACGACAATATGTTGACAGCCTTTGCTCCTGACTGTCTTGCGTGGGAACTCTCACCTTTCATTGCCAACAGCTTGATCTTTTTACCAATATAAGTGAAAGTATAGGCATTGGTTTTGCCATCATATATCACTTTTCTGTCATATATGCCTATAAAATTTTGCTCTGAAAGAAACATTAGTATCACAATGTAATCAAAGTGCACATCATTAATTCTCCTGTTGTGAGGTAATAAATTCTAGTTTCATAATTTTTTTTCCCTTCATTCTCAATCTGTTCAAAGATTCTTGTGAAAATTTTCACTCTGTTTATTCAAGTGATATCTATGTTATGGATTCATTTTTTATAACTGTAGCTTCATTGGTTATGGCGGGAAACAAGGCAAAGAAGAAGGGTTCTGGTAGCGATGCTGGGAGCAGTTCTGGAAGTGGTTTTGGGAAATGGGAAATCGGTTGTCAATATTGTGGAAAGCAAATGACGAGCGAACTTCTGAAGAAGCACTACAGAGAAATCCACTCGATTGGTGGAAAACAAATAAGGGAAATCAAAGGTATTTTTATATAAATAATGTAATTTTTTATTTCTTCTATTTTGATGATTTTCCCTTTTCCTGTAGCAAAAACGAACTACCGTAAAGGATTTTCGTACCACTAGTATTACAAGGTACTGATACCACACTCATATTTTGCCTTTTTTTGATAAATTCCGTGAATATACTATTTTTATCTTTGTTTCAGTCTCTTACCAAATTGATATATTTACACTTCATAAAAAAGTTAAATATTATTTTAAAAATAAAAAAATATCAATTATGATATTATCAAATCTCAAGATAGATAAAAGTATATAATCAATTTGTAAGCATTAGAAAAATAAAAAATGAAAAGTCTTTTTGAAAAGATAGACAAGTCTATTCCAAAATACAACAAAACTTAATTTTGTTTAATAATATCTAAATGAAATTTGAAAGTTCATCAGCTAACAAGTCACAAAAACTTTAAATATAAATATATTATTACTATATTTTATTTAAGATACAAACCTAGAACTTGAGCAGAAGTAATTCGTTTCTTAGGGCCTTGGATAAGCATCTTAGTAATAAGGTCTTTGGCACTGTGTGATATGTTTGGCTATGGTTCCCTTTCAAAATCAATATCACCTTTCAATATAGTATCAAAGATTCCCTCTTTCGTCTCTACAGCAAATATTAATCGACAAAGATTAGTCATCCTAAGAGTTATTGAGAGAAGAAAAACAAAATTGCAGTTCACTTTTTTATGATTTAGTATGTAATCGTATATTTCTCTACTGTTTAAACTATCTCATTCAATCTTTGTATGACTTGTTTTGTTGTCAATTAATTATGATCGAATTTCAATAAAAAAAGTACTGACATCCTCTAATCTACAGCATGTTTTGCACGAAAGAGAGGACGAAAGACGTCATCTGCCAAAGTTACATCCTCACCTCACTTGTAGAGACAGAAGAAGAGAAAGACAATGGTTTCTAGTGAAACGAAGTCTATGTAGTAAATACTAAAAACATACCGAGTTTGTTATATCCTCGCCATTATAGTAACTTTTCTTTGTCCATTTATTACTTTAGCTTGACCTCACTGGTGGAGACAAAAAAAAAAAAATAAAGGAATACAATGGTGTTCTAGTGAAATGATTTGTGTGTAATAAAAACATACCAAGTTAAGCAATAGGTCGCCTTCGGAGCCGTTGGGTCTGCAGATGACCCATCTGAAGAGAACCATTTCTCAATTCATCATTGAGGATGAGGGTTCTCGCGGGTCCTTCGCCCATTTTTAATATATATATATGACAGCTAATCTGGAGGATTTCTCATGGGTACACGTAATTATACAGCTGTCTGTCATGGGTACACGTAGTTATACAATTGTTATACATGCTCAAGGAGTTAAGGACGTATTATACCATTTTCTTAAAAACTTAAATATAGTATTGAAAATTAAAAAGTTCCAATACTATATGATTTATTGTATAATTTTTTTTTGTTTAAAAATATCTTAACAATTTAAATTTTTTAAATTCGTTAATATTATCTTATGATCATTCTCAAGCATTAATAACTGCAATTACGTTGAAAATAAGTTAGGCTCAAAAGTAATTTTTAAAAATAAATTGTTAAAACTCAAGCTTGAGTTTAAAAAATTTATTAATTTAAGATTAATTTAAAATAAGAATTTCAAAAAAGAGTAGAGCTTGAGTTTAATTTTTTATATTAAAAGTTTGACTTTGATATACCTATTACTATCGTCACTAACACTTGCTTCATTTGCACATAATTGTTACCTGCCTTGTAATAGCAACTCTTCTCACATTTTTTCATGATTTAAATAAAAGAAGAAATTTTTAAATGAAATATTTTAATGAAATAGATGCCCAAAAATTGTGTTATAAAAATATTTTTTAGAAAAGAAATTTCTCAAAAAAATTTTATTTTTTGAACGAACAAAGAGATGTTACTTACATTTAACAATCATCCCATATATTAGGAAAAGTATTTTAATTTATTTTTTTGTTAACTAGAATACATAAAATTTAACTACATTCTTTTTATAAAAGTTAACTCTCAATAATTTTTCATTAAAAGACTATCACAAAGTTTATAAAAGATTTTTAGTCCATCATTATCATTTATTTGATTTCACTTATATTATCTTACTATACAATAATTAATTAAAAAAATAATTTTGTGAGGATTAATTTTTGTGAGAGAATGTTGAAGACTAAATTTTCAAAAAAAGATTGACCTTTCAAAGATAACATTTCATTATGTAGAACTATTAAATTGTATAGCTTACTCATAACACATGCATTTAATTTAAACAGCATGTTTTACGCTTAATTTGTAATTTCATTTATCTAGAAAGTTTGACTAATATTTTAAGAATAAATTGTGCAATTTAATATTTTTTTTAAAAGAGTAAATTGGAACAACCAATAATTCAAAGGATAAATAACACTAGTATAAATTGAAGGGTATATATGTATTTTTATTTTTTATTTTTTTTTTGTCAAGTCATTTTCTATTTAAGGGACACAGATTTGATCATGACATGATTAATTTTATCAAATTATGGTCAACTATTTTGACGGTTATGATTTTGCATACATTCTTTAATATTTGTTTTAAATTATATTTTTTTTAATCCTAATTGTTCTTTTTTTTCATGAACTGTCACAGTTGATTGGACTGGATGTTCTAAAGGCATGACCAAATCGACAAGATAAGTTCAATGCATAAAAATTATATATATATTTTTATCATAATTGTTCATTTTTTCATGAACTGCCACAGTTGATTGGACTGGATGTTCTAAAGGCATGACCAGATCGACAAGATAAGTTCAATGCATAAAAATTATATATTTTTTTTTATCATAATTGTTCATTTTTTCATGAACTGCCACAGTTGATTGGATTAGATGTTCTAAAGACGTGACCAGATCAACTCGATAAGTTCAATGCATAAAAATTTGGGCTACGAGAAAGGCCTACCCCAATAGAGCTCAAAAGCCCAACATTTGTTTCCTTCACAATTTTCTGTTACCAAACAGCCATTTTACTTCTGGGTGCGGGCAATGTTGGATTGGTTTACCTGGTAATCAGTGTTGCTGTGTTGGCATAAAGAGTAATTCGTATTTGAGACGCAGGCTTATCTCCCAATTGATAAGTTCATTGAAGAAGTGAATTTTCCCACTGCAAAAGAAACTCAAGCAATTGCAGATGATGTTTTTTCACTGTTTGTTGGTGAAGAAGTTGATAAAGGTTGAGTTTGTATACACAAAATTTGTGTCATTGGTCAAGTTATTCATACATTGCTTTCCTTGTCATAGAAAGGAGAGGTTTGTGATGTGAACGGAAATTTTGTTGAATGCCATAGAGGATGAACTCTTTAAGTTGACAACAAAGGAAGGAACATTGACAGTGGAGAGGGACAGTGCGAGGAAATAGAGAACAGAGTTATCACCCATTATGAAATTTGAGCTGGACCCAGTTCAGATTCTTGATGCTATGATGCCTCTTTATTTGAATTGTCAAAATTTGAGGACTTTGCAGGAATCACTAGCAAGTGAGCTGACTCCATGTCCAATGCCCACTGATAATGCAGTTGAGTTGAAGAAGAATCTTTCAATTGCCTACAGATGGGAACGGCAGGCAAAAATCATAGGGGATATATTGGACATTGTGGCTGGATCTGAGGCACTAGCACAATTTCATTGATAAACTGAGGCTTCTCCATTTTGATGTAATATATTTCTCTTATATTGTTGAGATTCTTGAGAATGCTAAGATTATTTTCTTGTTATTGCCTACAAATTTTCTTGTTATTCCTTAAATTATGACCCTTTAACAGACATTTTTAAAATAAAAAAATGGAGATTTGAACTTTCAATTTGTTGCATTTAATCTCTTCTGTTTAAACTTGTAGCCCTACAAATATAGCCATATTATAAATGGTAATTCATGCACAATAGTTGAGTCTACAAAAAAACTTAGGTTTAGGTGTATATCAAATTCTAAATTTGGATATTGGTATTCTGTTACCATTTCAATTTAGACAGAATGGGATAAATTCATTGAAATAAGTGGAGATACATCCTCAACTATCAAGTAGTGGAATATATACAAAATACTCACATATTTATGTTGATGCTGCAACTTTTTCAAATCTTTGACAAGTTTGATAAGCACTTCAAGTATATGCTCCAAGACCTAGTTGCGATTGAGAATAATAGTTTCAATGTCTATATACCATTATGAACTTTGCCAAGAATAGAAATATAACTTGAAATGCACTACACACCACACGCTCAAAAGCGCACACAGATTAGTCATCAAGTTTTAGAAAGTGTGTTTCTGTGTCTGCAGAAGAGAGGTTTCTCATGTTATATAATGCTATGTATTTACATTATAATATTCAGCAAATTTTCTATTATACATAAGGGTTATAATAGAATTGAAATGGGGAATTCACCTTTTCTTTTCCGCGGAAGAAAAGAAAAAGAAAGCAAAAAAGGAAATGAAAATTTCTTCAAATGTACAGTGGTGGGTGATCATAACATGGGTAGAAACATAAAACACAATTTACCACCAGTGGCTATATTAGCTTTGATTTTATATTCTATCAGTGCTTACAAGCGACAGGATGAGGAGTTGGATGAGCTTAGTGCAAGTGAACAAAGAATTGGAGGTGAGGTGTTGGGCTTACAATACATGAGGAACTCCTTGCACGGGTATTGATTTGAGAGGTTTTTACTTTGACGGTTCTTGCTATTTTGCTTCAAAAAGTAGGAGGTAACATGTATATGTTACCCTCGAGTCTTCACAAAAAGTTGTGTTCTTACCCAGTGTAGTTTTTTTGACTAATTTTGTTTCTTTAAGAAATGTCTCATTGAGTCATGGTATAATGTCAATCATGCTTCTTCAGGAAAAGATAATAGATGAACTGGGTGCTGAAGTGGACATTACATGGAATCGTCTAGATTTTGTCCAGTTGAGTTTCTGCATATTGTTTTGATTCTTGTATAAAAATGGTTATGATTTATGTCTTTTAAAAACTAGTTGGCTGTTCTGCGAATTTAAAGAAATTAGAGACAAAAATCTTCACTTTGACAATGCTACCATTGAAAATAAAAATTTTCTTGGAATTTTGATACCTAAGATGTGAAGAGGTGAAATGTTGCTTTCTCATTATGCTTGCAGAAAAAAGTAGCAATGGTCATGAAGAAGGCTGGTGCGAAGGGCTAGATCGTGATGATATTGGCTTTGGTGGCCCTGTTCGTTTTCCTCTTTATTTGGGTATTCTTCACCTAGTCATTGAGAGGGGGCCAGTTTACACTCTTTTTACATGGAGAGGGGATCTCAGTTTTATGGGGATCCTAGACTCGTGAAAAATACGATTGATATGATAGCAGATCTATGTCTATTAAATGGAAGCATTGGTTTGTAAAAGGCAGTTTAAATAATCTGATTGTGAAGAAAAAGAGAAGCAATGTACTTTTAGAATCACAAGATAATTTTGATTCTGGACAAGACGGATTATAAATATCATATGCATTGATAGTATTCTTTTTTCTTTTGAACCAATTTCTACTGCATGTAATGTTCCATGACTGATGTAGTTGTCTGTTATGTTGGAAACTGTTGACACATTTAGTGAAAATATTGTATCATCATAGGACCTCTTGATTTTATTATTGAGAATGCTAATTAAAATGATCCTAATTGATTTTCATTTAATTTTCTGATTTCTCACCCGAGGCTTATTTTGGTCCATGTCTTTTCCTTATTGAATTACATTTTCATTTACATTTCAAACAAGCTATATTAAAAAATGAGAATTGAATTCTCTTTTCTTTTATTTATGCATTCCAAACAGCCTCCAACACATTAATGATCAAAACTTTTTAAGTACACACATGGTTTTAGATTCTGATTATGGTGATTGGAAAAATTGTGAAAAAATCAATGTTGTAATTGAACTATTGAAAACAGTCTATGGTCCAGCTCAGGAATATGCATTCAATTAACATGATAAAAATTTCAATGCCAAATACCAATTCATAATAAGTTAAACATTCAACACCAATATTGAGGATCAGGATCAATCCAACTAGCTAGTAAAGGCTCTTTGGTATTGTAAAATCCCTCCACGCTGCCTCCATTATCAAATTGAAACCTTTTTGTTTCCAAAGAATAATAAAGAGTGCTATTTCCATGAAATCTTGGAAATATGCACTCAATTAACATGATAAAAATTTCAATGCCAAATACCAATTCATAATAAGTCAAACATTCAACACCAATATTGAGGATCAGGATCAATCCAACTAGCTAGTAAAGGCTCTTTGGTATTGTAAAATCCCTCCACACTGCCTCCATTATCAAATTGAAACCTTTTTGTTTCCAAAGAATAATAAAGAATGCTATTTCCATGAAATCTTGGAAAATAGATCCTGTTCTTTGTACCTTGAATCCTTGCTTCCATGGAAATACATGATGATCTTGAAACATAGATCACATGATTTTCTAAGCTTTCCACCTTTTCCCAAATCATTTCACTAATATTCAAACGGAACACTTGTACCCACTTTCCCATGTACCCCACAAATATTGACATGAGTTTTCCATCGCATTCTAACAAGAAAATTTGGTGAAAAGATTTGCAAGGTGTTTTGGGTTTGTCAAGAATCCCCCAATCAATGCTCCAAACAAGCTCCAACTCAACCCTCTCTTCTTTATATTTCAAAACTGACAAATTTCCTCCTTCACCCATAAGAGAAAAGTATCCTTTAAAAAATACTGGACTAATATCACATAACAAAAATTCAGCTGAATAATCTTCCACAAACTCCTCATGCCATTCTTTCTCACCCGTGGTGGCAATTATAGGTCTAACAACAGAATTCGTACCACTGCACCCTACAACTACACAGTCTGGGGATGTTGGCAGGGATGTGAAAGCCATGCCAGATGAACAAGCACATCCTTGAGGTGGATTTGGTAATTTGATGATTTCTTC
>JASKGM010006795.1:0-10681 GCA_034509205.1 Ceratonia siliqua
TGCAGCTCATGGACGGTACCATGTGGATGCACCATCCGAGGACCGCTAAAATGACCGAGTTCTTATCCGATGCGCAGAGTTTTGGCCACCTCAAATCGGTACGCAGTTTGAATTGGATCTCTGTTATTTTCTAATCTATTATTTGAATTCGTTTAATACTTTATTAATGAAAGCTTAATTTTTTTTATACCCATTTTAAGTGCTAGTGAAAGTAGCATTCTTTTTTATTTGAAGTTGGGTTAGGAACTAAATGCTAATTGAACTATACAAAAGGTAGACGTGGCGTATGCTAGCTGAAATCTCTGTTTTGTTTTTCTTTTCCATTTTTTCCAGGAGTGGGTGGATTTGTTTGTAACTTTCTGAGTTTATTTGGGACAAAACTGATCAAATTATTGATTGACAACATAAATGGGAAAGAGAGAGAGTATCTTTTTAAAGCTTAGGAATATAAAAAGAGATACAAGAACAATCTCTAGGTTTGGCTGAATTCATAGTATAACATGAGGCGGGGCGTTTGGTAAATCATCATTTGTGTGTGTGATACTCCTGTAGGATTCATCAGGTTGGAGGTGTCCTTGGACCGGAAAGGGCATCCATAAGTTGTGCTGAGCCGCCACCCTGGCGTGGCCTCTAAAATAACTAAAATGACTGACAACACAGTACAGAGGTTGCTAGGTGAAGGTATTAAAGGTAGAAATGATGGTTGGCAGCATAGTAGGCGTTTGGAATTTTATGTGCGTGTTGAAGTAGTACGCGTTGAAAATATGGCACTTCATTGAAGCTATTTGGCATGATTTTGTGGTTTAATTCTAGGACGTGTTTATGTCAACACTATATTTTGCCCATTCCTTTTTTAATTAAAACACAAAAAAAAAATTAATTTACATAAATTAAAATAAAAAATTAGCAAAAAAATGCAAAAATGACAAACCCAATTTTGTTTTTTTAGCCAAACATTCTTGTTAGCCCATTACACTTCAACGCATCACATTTCAACCCATCTCGGACACCAATTCCTTTTCCTTTTTTGGCCCAATATCATTGCCTCCAACCCACTCAAGTTGACTCGGTCCATTAGCCAATGACCCGTCACATTTCCTCCTCTCCCGTACATCAATTTGCTGCTCCATTTTCTATGCTCCTCTGCTACCTCCAGCAACTATTTCAATCCCACACTCCAACGATTCTCTTCCCTCACAGCTTCCTCTTTGCCAGCAACTAGCATGCTAAGTGGTCCCCCATCACAGACTATCACGCTCTGTCATTTCTCTCTACGGCACCAAAACTCGGTGATGTTCTTCCACTCACGCCCATCTATTTTTTGTCTCTTCTGCGCCACTCACTTCGCGGTACACCATGATTCACGCACCAGCGCGACTCTTCTTCCGCAACACCCACAGGGCACCAGATAAAAAAATTGGCCCCCCTTGATTTCGTGCAGACAGCCCTCACGCCACTCATTGGGTCGTGCTGACTTTGGCTATAAAAACAGCACCGTGGAGTTCGAAATTGGAGGCTGAAGCTATTGACCTGAAGTAAGGATAAGGTGAAGAGAATTTCTAGATTTAAAGAGCCTTCTAGAGGTAATTTATAGCCGATTTTTTGTTGTTTTTCTGCAAGAACATGAAAACTCGTTTGGTAACTGTTCAGTTATTTTTTAAAATTATTTTTGAAAATAATAATTAAAAAATTAAAAATTAAAAATAAAAATAATTTTTTTTATTTTGACTTATTTTTGTCATCTGTTTTCTAAAAAGCATGAAAAATAACTGATAAAAAATATTTTTACCCAAATAAATTTTTTTATTTTTTTATTCTATAAAACTATTTTTTAGAGTTATTTTCAAGAATTATTTTAAAAAATAATAAAACAAAAACTGTTATAAACAACCCCTTATTCATTATTGTTTTCTCTTCGGTTCCAGACCTGTGAGTAAATGGTATTAGAACTTGACATTGAAGCATATGATATTCCTTAGTTGAGATGCGATTTCCATTACGCATTATTAATTAGTGTTGGAATTCAGAACTTGTTCTTTGCTGCAATGTAGTCCTATTTCTGAACGATGTCAGGGATTTTAAATGTGTTGGGTTCAAATCAGAGTTTGACTGGTATTTCGAAATAGTAATTGTGGATATGTTTTCATGAGGTTAAGGCAATTTTCATGGGCATTTGTGAATCTAAGATTAAACCTAGTTTCAATACTTTCTTTTAGGCAAAATACTTTGTTTTTTTTTTTTTGGATTGAGGTTTCATTTCCAAAGGACTTCTTTTCTAGTGAATGATGTTGAATCAAGTTTATTCTGCATGTGTTTGAATGTCATTTGATTTGGTTATAGCTTCCATGTTGTACCACCGACATTTCTCTTTTTGTTGTTTGAACAAATATTGATTGTTAATTTAAGGTGGTTGTCACCTTTGATTCAATTCAATGTTGATCTAAATGATATTCCAATGTGTGGGTCTAAGCTGAGAACCATAATTGTTTTGCCATACAGCGTTAATACTAAATTGTTTCATCTTTAATTCAGAGGAATGTGTTGGTTGCATCTCTTCCCCATTCTTGAATTTTGGTTCAACATTTCAAATTTGTTCCCTTTTAAATAAGATGCCTTTTATTGCTAATGTTGCTTCTTTAGATGTTTGGATTTAGAATTTATTTGACACTTCAAATAAAATGTTTTTGCTGACTTTGAGTTATTTATTTATTTATATATTAATTATATATTTTGTTTTATGTACTTTATTTTAGTTTTATTTTATTTCTTAATCATATCTACTTATCTTATTGCTTTGTTTTCTTTCTTATCATGAAAGGTGCCTAATGCACCTTATTTTTGGTTTAGGGAAATAATATAAATAAAATTAACATTTTAAGGTTTTCTCTTTGAAAATAAAACAATTTCTTAGGTGAATGTTTTCAAATAAGTGGGTTTTAAATACCCATTAGGACCAAAATTTGTTTTATAGTAATATCCTTTGAAAGGATGGTTTCAAAGACCCATGGAATTAAAATGCGTTTTGGGTTTTAAGGGCCCATCAAAATAAAGTTTGTTTAGAGTATATCATTTGAAAGAATGATTTTAAAAACTCATTGAATTAAAACGTGTTTTGGGGCTTCAAAGGCCTATCAGAGCCAAAATTGGTATTTGAAACATATTATTTTAATAAATTTCAAAAGGCACATGGAATTGAAATGTTTCGTAGGACTCAATCTAGAGCTTCACATGCTCTCTTCAACGTCACTCCAATACTATCCTTTAAATTTGATTAACTAAAGGCGATTCCAATGGTCACTCCATTACTTCTAGGACTTTGGGTGAGGATTCAGTACCTCCACATTGTCCAATCCTTAAGACTTTGGGTAAGGACCCAGTACCTTCACATTGCTCTAGTCTTATGACTTTGGGTGAGAATTAAGTATCTTCGCATGGTCATTTCCTTTGACTTTGGGTAATGATTCATTACCTTCGCACTGTCTAATATATGTTCTAGGGAAGCGATCATATATCCTTCCTAAAGTAACTTTTCATCAAGATTATCTCGAATTACGTGAATCTTAATCTTATTTGAGGTATGTAAGCACTTACTTAGTAAGGTAAATCCGGTTATTTTATTTTTCATCATATTAATAACAAAAGGGGTAATTAAAATAATAATAATAAAATAAAGTACAAATGACTTAGGGTAATCATCTTTAGGGATGGACGTTGTATGGTGTCTAACACCTTCTATATGTGTAATTAGACTTCCGAACCAATCATCTAGTTTTAATGGCTAATTTTTGGTTTTTTTGTGTGCAAGGATCCCAATTATCTTTACAATTAATTAGTGGCAACTCAGTTTTTTAATCTCTATATGTTTTTCCTTTTTGTTACCTCATGGTCATGACTGTGCCCTTTTTCGACCGTCACGTTATGATAATTTATCTGAGTTTTGGAAATTTGGGACCAGTTAAGCGTCAAATTCTACTTCAATAAGTTTGATTTATTATATGATTGATGTGGGAATCCATCAGGGTGTGGTAGACCCTTGAGGTATGTTGTGAGCCAAAATCTTGTATTCTACGTATTTTTTGAATTATTGTTAACAGTGCATATTTGTTTGGACTCTAAAAGGTGCTTTTGAGCAAGAAAATGGGTCAAAAGACATTACTCTTAGCCATGTTAGAGTACTTGATTAAGGGGGTGGTGGTGGTGGTGATGAATCCTTTATAGATAGATATGTTTTATATTGAGTTTGATTTCTTTTATTGAAAGATTGTTCGGGTTCCTTTTTGGTCTTACAGATAAACACCGTTTTTACTATGGTGCTGATCCTGACTTTCTTAAGAATAACGTTCGTGTGAAGCTGGATCTTGATGCTCTTGGTGATCAAGGTTGGTATTGTGTAAGGGCGATCCTGTGGGCTGCCAACTATGAATTACCTAAAACAGTAATAGCCTTACGTGAACCTCTGCTTAATGAAGCTGGGGTGATATTGTCCTATGGGGCTTCTCTACACTGGGAGGGTGGGAAAGTAGCAACCTTCTATTGCTCCTTCTTTTCAAATTTGACAATGGATATGACAGCAATTGGGACAAAAGGAACATTACATGTTCATGACTTTATTATCCCTTATCAAGAGAAGGAGGCCACATTTTCTGCAGCCTCAGAATCTGGCTTTAATGAACGTATGACGGGTGCGCTTTACAGCCAAGCAAGCATATAATAAACACAGATCTTCCTCAGGAGGCTCTTATGGTGAGAGAATTTGCCCGTTTGGTGGGAGCAATCAATTTCAAAAATCTCAAACCTGAGAAGAAGTGGCCAACAATTAGTAGGAAAACACAACTAGTGTTGTATGCTGTGAAGGCTTCGATTGAGAGGGGTTTTGAGCCTGTTCATATTCAGGAGTGACGAGTTTTTACTGTATCTGTATCTACTTTGCTGAAGTGAAATTTCTTCTGTTAGTACATTCCAAATAATAAACCACTCAGCAAATTATGTATTTCTGCCCAATTCATTTCTGCCATGCTGCGTAAATATGTGGGGCATGTACCACAGCATTGTTACCTTATTGTGCCCTTCAAGGAAGGTGTTGTTTTTAATTGGGGACTGACCTACTTACCTTTTTCTTTCTTTTACATCATGGCAAACCGAAGATTAAACCTAAAGACTTTTCGCAAATTGCTCGCACTTTTTTCTTATAGACTATACTTGGTGGCTTGTCAACTGACTGACTGGTGAGAAGATCTGTGATGGTAGCAGAGGAATAACTTCCTTCTTTTGTGATTGAAGTTTCTGTGGATCTCATTGTAGGATCCCTAAAAACTAGTATTAAATCTCAAATATCCTTCACTTATGGTGAATTGCACTTTTTGTACATCTTGACTGTTATGCTCTCAAAGTATACAGAAGCGCTAGTGTTAGAAGGTTAAGCAGCTTGAGCTATATATATTTTTATGGTATAGGAGAAGGAAAACAGAGTAAACACTCAGAAGAATTGAGTAGCATCCGTGAGCAGAGGCAACACCAACTGGGGATGAGTACTAGTTAAATAGCCAAAATGGGCTTCTTGAGTAGCATTCGTTTTAGCAAAGTTGTCTTCCTTCAGGGTATGAAAGAGATGAACTTTCCAACAAGTAATAAGAGAGGAAGTCCGAATATGGGACTACTGTTATTCTTTCAAGGTATTCAGAAGCTACTATTTATTAAACAAATAGAAACTCATGAAGGGATAAGCAAAATTCACATCACACAAACTCTGATCTTTACAATTGAAACTGATAAATTTAATGGAATATTTAGCAAAATAGCTTGAATTTTGACTTAAAAAATGAGATAATTAATTCTTCTTAGTTGGCTTTAGAAATATTATATTTTAGAATAAAGTTTTGTGCTTTTTTTTCTTGTGTCTCAAATAATTGTAAAATGAAGCTTAAATTAGTACTTTAGACAAAAAAAAAAAGAAAGTAAAATCTCATCATTATGACTAATGTCATGAGAAAATCCCATCTAATACAACATATTAGATGGGAGAGCCTTATGTCATAAGTATTACATTGAGCTTTATCGGTTGTTCAATTTGGGACACAACATTGCATACACCTCTTCGAAAGGGAACATCTGTAATGGGAAAAAATTTACACACATATGTTATGTAACTCAATAAATGTAAGTTATATGTGAATCCTAAACGAGGTGAAGTGGGTCTCACATGAGCTCAATGATGCATTTATGATCCACCTCATTCAAAATTCACACATATTATTGCTACCTGTCTAAGGAATCATGTGACAATTACATGTGGTTGAGTTTCTATTAATTTTTTTTATAAAAATGAGATGGAAGGTTCTTTGTCAAGGTTTGGGGATTATGGAAAATAATTGCAAGGTACCAAACATAAACCAAAAATACAAGTGGTGCAATGCCTAATGTAAATGGATGGAAAATATAGATATGGATGGATAAGAATAATAAATCTTACAAACACATAATGAAGAGTTCAATATCTCACTAAACACAAGATCCAAAAGGACAGACTCACTCTGTAAGGGAATAGAATCACTCTATAAAGGAACACTCATAAACTTGGAAATACATTAAGCAGTTAACAAAGAGCTCAGCTCCACTACTAAATGAAAGGAAAAGTTAACATAAGCTAAAACCCATCAAAATGCACATAAACGACATCCAACAAATGAAATCACTAAATAAAACATAAGTCAGAAGTTAACTCCATGAACAACACATGGCTATCAGGCTAATGAGAGTTTGAGGACTTTGGTTCCATTTGCATTAATGACCGCCCTCTTCTAGACTTGCCGGTGGGCAACTAGAAGGTTTCGTTCCTGGGAGGCTTGTACCATCGAACAAGAAACTTATAGTAGCCGTACCTGCGGGTGGAGACAAACTGAATGTCCAACATGGCGTAAACAACCTCCTTGCTTTCTTGTTGAGCTGGGTTCAAAGAAGTGGTTCCGTGATCACTTGGTTCATTGTCTGGGTTCTCACCCTTAAATTCGGTAAGATCTTTAATGTTGAATACGTGACTAATGTGAATGTCTTTTGGAAGCTCAATGGCATAGGCATTGTGACCTAATTTCTTAAGGACTCGGAAGGACCTTGCTCTACGAGCATGGAGCTTGGTGAAGCTATTGGTAGCGAAACGTTTTGGCTTGTTTTGAATAAGAACCTAATCCCCCACTGCAAACAGTCAGTCTAGTCTCTTGGAATTAACAGTAGTAGCATAGGACTCGTTGCTATTTGTTAAATATTGTTATACTATGAAACGCCTTCATATATTCAGAGAAGTAATTGGCTATTTCACTGGGTTTATCGAGGTAGTGGCAGAGAAGTAATGTCCAGGGGAGTATAAAGTCTACAACCATAAACAACTTCGAATGTGGTATGTCCTATAGATATATTCATTGAGCTATTGAACCTTAATTTAGCTTGTGGCAAGATAATATCCCAACTACTGGCATGATTAGTCACTAAACATCTCAATATGAGTTTGGTACCCATTTTAGCCTAAAGAGTCTTCCAAAAGTAGTTGATAAACTTAATGTCCCTATTCGAAACAATGGTTTTGGGCACACCATGCTACCTGACAATTTCCTGTAAAAACAATGAAGCTGTTTTTGTAGCATCAAATGTCTTGTTGCAGGGAATGAAGTGAGCCATTTTACTAAATCTATCCACTACTACCATGATGGAGTCATGACACTTCTAGGTTCTTGGTAAGTCAAGCATGAAGTCTAGGCTAACATGCTGCCAAGGGGTTTCAGGGGTAAGAAGGGGTGTACACACTCTTGGAGGGTGTTTTGTGCCCTCGTTGATTTGGCAAATGTGTGACACCTATCAACTACTCGATGCACTTCTCTTCGCATAAGTTTTATCTCTCCCAAAGTGGCTCGAAAGATCACCCCTATGCAATTTAGTGATCACAAACTCCCTCAAAGATTCTCTTAGTATGCAAAGCCGAGAGCCTAAGAACAGATAACCATTGTTGATAGTATGTTTGCTAAAATAAGGCTACTCACTGTCTTGTAACTTCTCCCATTGACCATTGAAGTTATCATTCGAGGCATACTGTCCTTTGATACTTTTAGAACATGTAGTGTTCACTTTGAAGATATTTAAGAGGTGAGATCTCTTACTCAAAGCATTTGTGACCTTATTCTCAATCCCTGCCACAGTTTAATGATAAAGTCAAATTGCTAGATATAATTCATCCACCTAGCATTCTTGGAGCTTAATTTGTTTTGAGAGTTTAAGTGTTTCAATGAATCATGGTCAGTGTATAACATAAATTCCTGATGAATTAATTATGTCCTTTAGTGTTTGAGTATCTGCACAAGAGCATAAAACTCCAAATCATAAGCTGAATAACACCTCCTGCTGTCATTTAATTTTTTTACTAAAGAAGGCTATAAAGTGACCTTCTTGGTTCAAGACTCCCCCAATACCCACTTGAGCGGCATCACAGCTACCTCAAATAACTTTGAAAAGTCAAGTAATCATAGAATATGTGCTGATCCCATCTTCAATTTAATCTCCTCAAAGGCTCGGGATGTTGCTGCCTTAGACCAAACGAAGCCTTTTAAGACATTTTGTGATAAGTGCAAACACTCAATTCTGTCCAATATTTTTTATTAAAATGTATATATATATATATATATATATAAATAATAAAATAAAATAAAATAGAAACCAAGAATTTTGAAATACAGTAATGAAAAATCACCAAGCAATAACCCTTGGCCCAAATGGCTCTCTTTATTGTGTTTTTTTTCAGGTGGCCCAATTTTGTTTAGTATCCCAACCTAATTGAGTGGCCAAAAGCCACCCAGCCCACTTCACATAAGCCCATTTGGTGATAACCTGGTCCAATTCTTCAAGCCCAACCCATGATCCATCCTCCTCTGTAAAGCCTCATGCCCTAACCGTCAATTAGGAGGCTCCCTTCTCCTTTTCTTATTTGTTCTTTTTTCACACATCACGCTTTTGCACATCATAGCTGGTACCCTTTTGTTCTGCCCTGATTCTTTGCGCATCAGATTTCTGCGCATCATGCCTCTGCCATGGCCGAAAGCCATGCCCGTTTTCTTTGAGCATCATGCCGCTGCCATAGCCACGCCTCTGTTAATGGGATTCTTCGCTGGAGCGCCGGGATCCTATCTCCTGAAGGGGGTTATAAGAAGTGAGGAGTTAGAGATCATGAAAGGAGGAGGCGAAAAAGGTCCAGGAGCTAATTGTAGAGGGGTTTTCGTGCTTTGGAAGCTTGGACTATAGGTTTTCTCTCTCTCTGCGAAGGTTTATCAGTTGTGATTCTTGATTTAGTTTGTTAGGATGATGTGGATGTAGTTTCTATTTGTAATTTGATAAAAAGAACTCGTGTTTACTCTTGGCTTGGCAACCTAATGTTTAGAGTCAATTCTAATTCCCATTTTAGTTCTTGATTCAAAAAGAAACTTGTGTTTAAATGTGTTCCTGGTTCTTGACCTATTAATTTGGTGAAGTAAATGTCATCCTAGCTTTCAGTTTTGTATATTCGAGGGTCTAAAGCTAATTATGTTTGGTTCCTAATCTTGTATTGCAAACTCAGTCTTACCTCAGGCTCAAATTGACTTTAGCTTATGCAAGAACATATGATATGCTAATCCTAAATTCATGACATTTCATATGCTATTGATCCTGGGGTTCGAATATAGGTTTATGATGAGTTTAAAGATATTTGTTTACCCTTAATTTTGATTATGGGTTATAATTTTGGGAAAATCTGTACTAGTTTGATGTTTTGTGAAAGGGCACACTGATTCCAGATGGATATTGGAAGTTTGTTAAGTTCATTTTGTTATTGTGTTATGTTTGGAATCATGGCTACTTAGAGCTTGGATTTAAAAAAAAAAACATAACTCGACTTAGAGATTTAAACCCTTCGTTTGGCCTGTTGACTTGAAGATACCCTTATTAATCAACTTGATTTCATGATATTGCAATCTTTGGTTCAAATATGGCTTCCATCTGTGATCTAGAACTCATTTCATCTTGGGTAAATTATGCTTTGAGTTTGAATAATTGTTTATTCATCACCAAAAGAAATATTCTATCTGTACCTCTAAGTACTGCTTTCACTCAAAGCCATATACATTATGGTATAGTGATTCAAAACTTGATTTCAATCTATGATTCAAATCTTTAAATGCTATTTAAAGGCTGGCTGCGCCTTTAGTCCAAACATGGTAGGGATCTAAAGTATCATTGATCCGAAATTTTGACTTTTGATTCAATATTATGTGGTTTGGGTTTTTAGGCCTCTTGATGTGGTACTGTTAATGCTTTTCATGATGAAATTGGTATACCCAATTGTTGAGTTGGCCCTCAGCCTTTAGTTTCCTTCATGCTTTATTGGGTTGTCTTTTTTTTTTTGGTACATCTTATTTTATTTTTTGATTTGCTTGGCCTTGCATGGCTGTTCTAGGACCGTGAGCAGCTAAGGCATCTTGTGTTTCCTTAGAAAATAGACGTATATACAAATCAAGGTTTTGGGGTTAATTAAAATTATTCCAAGACTTTAAGCTCCAAGGGCTTGGTTGGACTACCATTTCCAAATAGTTTTTAGAGGGTCCACTTTATTTTTCTTAAAAGGGTTTCAAAGGCCCAATTAAGTTGTTTACCAAAAAAGGGGGTTCAA
>JASKGM010006796.1:0-10678 GCA_034509205.1 Ceratonia siliqua
TAATTATAAAAATAATTTATTAACTTAAAAAATATATCTTTAATTTTTATAATAAAAATAATAGATACTATTTTTTAATAATAATAAAAATATATGAATATAAATATAAATATAAGTTAATAATATATTAATAATTTTATATACGAGAACAAGAACACCGCGAGACAAAGAGGTATTGCCTGGTTCCGTCCCCAAATTTTTGATTGAAATTTTGTTTCACTTATTTTCATGAGGTAAAAGTCTTTTTTATCCCTATCTTTTATACTTATACATGCCATATGGTGTCTTTTATTTCAAAAAATTATAGTGTCAAGTTCTTTAAAAAATTATCCTCATTTTATTATGTTGTGATCCGTATAAGACTTATTAAGGCTTCATATTGAATTGATGAAATTATAGATTTATATAAAGGTGTTTTATAAGTTATATCTTTTTTTCGTTTTTTTAAATTATTTTTATTTTTATTTTTAAATTTTATTTATATTTGTTATTATTTTTCTTGAATTATTTTTCTTAAATTCCTTTGATTCTTTTTAAAAAATATTATAAAATAAAAAATATACAAAAATTCAAATATACCAATACATTAAAATATAATTTAACAAATATTTTATATACATTATAGTGTGAGTTAATTTTTTAATACGGTTCTCCTATACGTTTATATATCTACAAGTCTTTTTAAAAGTTAAAAGATATTTTGAAATTAAATTTTTTTATATTTTTTATAAAATATATCAAATGAATAATATTTACATTAAAAGTGGGATTGGCTTTTCTATGCTCTTCCTAAGTAATTTTTTTATTTTTTTAAAATTTAATTTATAAGCTTTTATATTTTTTATTTTAAGAAATAAATTAAAAGAATATAAAAAATAAATGAAAAGAATTATTTTTATTCATTTTTTGTTTTGTTTTTTATTTCATTTTTTGATTTATTTTTAAATATTTGTTATAATTATTTTAAATTATTTCTTAAAATAAAATTTTAAAAACTATAAAATAAAAAAAAATTTCAGAGTAAGGGAAAAATCACCCTCTTTATTATGCATATCTCTTTGGCCTATATCTTTCTCTCTCCAAAATTTATTAATTTAAGCACTTAGCAAACTTAAAAAGATAGACACGTTAAGATATCATTGTACACTTAAGTGTGATTTATTTACCATAATTTTTATGATATTTATATTTTAAATTTTAGTCATTAATTTAATATAAAAAAGTAATAATAAAAAATACATAAAAAAGATATGCTGAGTAATATTTCTCAATCATGAATGTGAGAGTTAAAAAGGACATAAGTGGTCATTTGGATCGGATTTGGGAAAAAAATTGTTTATTTAAAAAAAAGTATTTATTTGTAAAAATATTGTTTGAATATAATATTATTTTTTATTTTAAAAATAAATAAATAAATTTTTATTTTTTAGAGAAGTAATAAATTAATATTTAAAAAATAATCAAGTTTAATAAAAATTTTTTTATATACATATACATTTAAAAAATTTTATAAATTTTTAAAAAAATATTTTTATATATTTAAAAATATTTTTATATTTTTATATTTAAATGTAAAATATATTTTTTTAATAAAATTACTTATACATAATTATATTGAAACAACATTTTAAAAAAAATTATTTATATTTAAAGCATATAAAAATATAAATCCATTCAAATTATAACGTTTAGATATAAAAGAAACGAATCATTTTAAAAAAAGGTACAAGTTTAATCGTTATAAGTGTTTTTTTAAATAATAAAAAAATTTACTTTGCAGATAAACATAAATTTAATACTTAAAAAATAATTAATTTAAATAAAAAATAATTTTTTAAATAAATATATTTTTAAAATATTTAAAAAATATTTTTATATATTATTTTTAATAAATTTATATATTTAAAAATACTTTTATATTTTTATATATAAATATAAAATATTTATTTTTTAATAATATTATTTTTATATAATTACATTTAAATATCAAATATTTATTTTTTTTAAAAGAAATCACTCCTACTTGCATCCCTACATAACAATTTTTGGGTGGGAGTGGTTGAATGTAGAAATCATGGAAAGCAGAGAACGTAGACTTTGGAATCAACAATCTGGTATTCGTTTCATCGTTTGTGATTTCCCCCTTCTCCTTCTATGCCATAAAATTCCCCATACCCTTTGCCAGTTTGTTTCCCGAGAAAAAAACAAGAAAGGAAAAAGCCGATGGCGGTGAAGAACACCTTTTATATATCCCATGGGTCACCGACCCTGTCAATAGATGAATCGATTCCGGCTAGGCAATTCTTGCAGTCATGGAAGCAGCTCTATCCGCAAAGACCCAATTCTATTCTTGTCATCTCCGGTCACTGGGACACCGCCGCCCCCACCGTCAACGTGGTTGATTGCAACGAAACCATCCACGACTTCTATGGCTTTCCCAAACCCATGTACAAGGTAAAGGTTTACATTTTGCAACCTGTGCAGCTGTGCTCCTTTTTCAACGTTAGAAGTTTTTGGGTTGAAATTTTGACCAGTCCCCTTTTCCAGTTTTGAATTATAGGGCTCCGATTGACGATTACACTGTTCGTCATTGTTTATTCTGTCTTTGAACCGGCAAATTCTCCATTGTCTCAACACATATAGGTTAAATAAAAACAAAAGTGATGGGAATTTTTTATTTTTTAAATAAAACAGAGACCATCAGACCGAAATTTTCAAAATTTTCTTTTTATGATATTTGGGTTCACCTTATATTCTGATTGCACTTCAACTAATCACTTTCCTGTATAGTCAAAGTAGGTAATCTATACTGACACCAGGGATTTCACGTTACAGCGCCCAAAAATTGGAATAGACACAATACACATTACATGTGACTTACAAATAATAAATATAAATGGAGCCTACTAATTAAGTGGTTCATCCATATATTGTATTTATATATTTTATAACGGGACGGTGTTGTGTTCCTCCTAACATGGGAGGATACTGATTCCCAAACTGATGCTAGTCATTTTAGCAATGTTGCTATTTCTGAGCCATTCCTTAACACCTCTATTTGTTATTTTAAGAGGATCAAATTGCAAATTCCCATAAAAAGGATTGTTTATTTTTAAGGACTAAATGTGTTTTGTTTTTTCTCATTTATATTCGTAAGTTTGATGATTCGAACAACTAAATTGCAAGGGAGTAATCACAAATTTACAAGATAGTCGAATTAAGGAGTGATTATATTAATAATTTTAAATGTAAAACGTTTAAAGTCTAAAATGTAATCTTTACTTATGATTCTCTCAGTTTCCCATATCTTTTAGGCGTGAATGTCTGGATGGGGAGGACTTGTAGGTGAGAAAGACTGAGTTTCAGTTTTGGAATATCGTTGAAAAAATGTAATCTTTTCGATTCTGATGTTCTTTCTTTCTTTTTCAGCTCAAATATCCAGTGCCAGGAACTCCACAATTGGCAAAGAGGGTGAAGGAACTGCTCCAAGCATCTGGTTTCAGCCGTGTTGATGAAGATACAAAGAGAGGGCTTGACCATGGTGCATGGGTTCCCCTCATGTTAATGTACCCTGAGGCTGACATTCCTGTTTGTCAACTGTCTATTTCATCTGAGAAGGATGGGACATATCACCATAACTTGGGAAAGGCATTGGCCCCTCTTAAGGATGAAGGTGTATTAATAATGGGTTCTGGAAGTGCTACTCATAACTTGAGAACAATGGGTCCTCCTAGAAGCCCTGTTCCTTCCTGGGCTTCTGAATTTGATACATGGTTGAAGAACACCCTTCTTGAAGGAAGGTATTAACCTGTGTTTCCATATTCATATTGGTTAAATGCACAATTCAGCTAAGGAAGTAAATTGCATATATTTTTCAGCTTCATTGTGGTCTAGATACTAAGATACTTCCATATTTATAACTTTAGATATAGCAACTAACAGGTGCTATAACTTTCATGTTCAAAATTATGTCATTCAGCTTGCCTTGTTTTACTGTATGGAGTTACATAATGATAAACTAATGGCTTATAAGCATGAAATGTACCTTTAGCATTACAATATCAGATTCATGTCAGAGCTAGCAGAAGCTACCCTGAAAAACAGATTCATGTCAGAGCTAGCAGAAGCTACCCTGAAAAACAAAGACATTAAGAAAAGGGGGTTATGGAGGGATGTGGATCTGCCCAATGTGCAGGACCCTCCACTTGATTAATGGATCGCATTCATTTTTTATGAGTTTATACATATGTCTTTTTCTATCATATGTTATACTGCACACGATAGGATTCAATTCTGATTATGAAACGCATATAACTCTGTCATAGGGATTTTCTTAATGAATTTGTATAGTAACAAAGAGACCATGGTGCATTCAATGTGATATGGGCTTGAATGATAAGTTTTGTAGAGAACAATATGGTTGTAGGAGATGTGATTAGGGATTTGCTTTAGACTGTATTCTTGTGTGCTTAAGTATACAACTGGTGTTGTAGATATGATGATATAAATCATTATGAAGAGAAGGCACCTCATGCAAGAAGAGCTCATCCTTGGCCAGATCACTTCTACCCATTACATGTAGCCATTGGAGCTGCTGGTGAAACTGCAAAGGCAAAACTAATCCACCATAGCTGGGACTTAGGCACCATCTCTTATGCCTCTTACCAGTTTACAACAGCCACTGACTGAACTTTTAGTTAACACATCGTAGCTGCTGTTCTGCTGCCTGTCTTCATCATACTGTTAAATCCTGTATGTGGTAAATTACTAAATTTGCTCGTGTGATACATAATTGTTGAATAATGCATGGTTGTTTGTATAAAATAAATGTAAAATAAATGGTTCATTAATCTTTTGCCGCTGTTAATATGGTAAATATATACATAGGATTTATATATCACATACCAAATCCCTGAGTTGTATACATTTGTTATAGGAACAAATGAGCCTGCAAAGGGTCTTGGTGTGCTACTCCAAGAGTAGCCATATTCAGTAGCATTTTATTTTATTTTATTTTTTATATATTTTTATTTTAAGAAATAATTTAAAAAAATTTAAAAAAATAAAAAAAAGTGAAACACAAATAAAAAAAATTCATAGCAAGTATTCGAAAATAAATAAAATAACAAAATAAAATAAGATCAACAAAAAGTAAATAATTTTTTTATTTTTGATTTTTATTTTTTAATTTTAATTTTTAAATTATTTCAAATTTCTTTAAATTATTTCTTAAAATAAAAATTATAAAAAAAATGAAAATAAAAATCTATTCATGAATATTGCATGGTAAGACCCTACAAAGGGCTTTCACTTAGAGGCTTTGCTATGTTACTAAAAAATTATAACACAACTATTCAATAATAAATAAAAATAATTCTTATTTTTTTAATTTTTGTTAGATTCTTAAATTCTTTTTGAAATAAAAATTATAAAAAAAATAAAAAACATAAAAATAAATAAATAATGGGCTACTCTTAAGGTGGGGCCAATCTCTTTAATTTACAATGAAAGTTATTGGACTTTGGGTTCAAGTTCCTTAAAAATTGATAAAGTTTGTGTCTGATTCATGATCACGTTTATTTTCACTAGACCGTTGCCAGCCATGGTGTTTGGTCTTTTGCTCGTCAGCTCTTTGCTAGCCTCTTCACATGATATTAAAGTAATGTTCAATGTTCATACAAAATTTTAGGGACGTTCATGGTTTAGACTCAATACAAATTCAATCTAAGAATTTTTTCACACTTTACAATTTAAACAAACCCAATTACAAGATTTATAACTTGACCAAATCAAATCATGAAAAATCGGTTTGGCTTGAGTTGGTTTCTCGGTTGGAGGCAAAGTTATGTAAAAAATTTTAAAATAAAAATATTACAAAAATTTACATAACAAAACCAAATATGAATAAGTTTATACTTCTAAAAGAAATAAAAAAATATATGACAGTAAAAATCTCAACTACAATAACATTGAAAAATATTCAACAGCAAACTAATTATTTATCATTTCTTGTACCAAACGGAAGGGAATCAAGAGATGTATTGTATTTTTGCTAGAGCCTAGAGAATATCTAGGGGTTTTACAGAAGAAATTTATTAAGATTAACTAGAATCAAAGAGTCATAATTAAAAATGATTTATGTTTCAAATTATTTTAAAGTAATACTGGTACATTTCATATATTACATAATATTTATTTAAAAAATAATAATAAATATTTAGGTTAGGTTGTGTTAAATTAATTTATTATTTTTGCCAACCTTAGCCCAATTCAACATAATATTTACTAAAAAATTTTAACCTAACAACCAATATAAAAATTTAAACTAAATTAATCCATCAATTTGATTTAGATTGATATGTTTGGTTAAGTTAGTTTAAGTTTTGAACAATTTTACAAAATTTATTAATAAATTATGAACAAATTATTGAGGGAGTTATATATCTTCTTGTTGTGTCTCAATCCAAGCCAGCAGAAAAAGGCCCAATAATAATCAGCTCATAACCCATCAAGGACAGAGAGACAAATATATTTTTCCCTTTCACTATAATTCTAGAATTGCCCTTTATGTTCACCTATAAATACTTTATCTTTGGGTATGAATTCACTTTTGATATCCACTGCATTTATTACTCTTTTTAACTCGGATTAAACTAACTTAAACATCAGAGACTGAGTATTACTAACTCAGCTTTTAACTCGTATACACCATTTTATAAGACCTATTATATTTCTAACTTCTATCTAGATCGGTCTCAATACAGACATCGTTAAGTCTCTTAAATTTAAATGTAATTATCTTAATAGTCTATATATAATTTATAAATAAAATTTGTGAAAGTCCTTCCCCTCTAAGATTATTGAACTAGAGCTGTCTAACACCGGGGGAATCAATTTTGAAACTCGTGGTGGCAGTTTTGAATAGGATATTGATATCAAAATCTTTTGATTGAAAGGAGTGTGAATGAAGACAGACTTAGAATGCAAGAGCAATCATATGAATTGGTTTGCTGTTTTCATGTTCTAGAAGCAAAGATGGAGTCAAAAGATTACAATTTCTAGTTGGACAGCACATATCATAGATGAGGATGGGGTGGTCAGAGTTGAACATTTCAAACGAATAGCACCTCCTTCTCTTCGCAGTTATTTACAAAAGAAGGGATGCCTAGTCAAGTCTTGAAAATTCCAGCCTTGAAGTCTTACATGAAACCCACTTTATTAAGATGATTGAGAAAAAAAAAAAAGAAAAATATAACAAGGGGTTGTTAATTTTAAGTCCTGTATCAGACTTGATCATGAGTACAATAAACTATTCTAAAAAAAAACAATATTTATATTATAAAAGTGAGATGCATGTTTTTAAAGACTTCTATCTTAATTTGACAATAATTTTTTCCTAACTTTTAGAAAATAATAGAATGTATATAAAATAAAATTTAGAAAATTAAATTAATATGTATTATGTAAGGAACTAAATTAATAATAACGCAGTGATGATTGAATAAAAAATGTTCATTATGCAATACTCAAATTATACATTAGCCTTTTGTTGTCTTAGTCAACAAATTATTGAAAACATTATAATAGATTATGATAGTAAGGATTAACTTAAAACATCATAAAAATGTAAAAAATTAATTGAAAAAAAATTATAAAAACTTAACTTAAAAATGAAGTGAAATTATAAGAGTAAAAAGTATAATTAAACAAACATATATAAAACTAAGGGTAATACTATGCTACAGCCCATGTGGTTGTAGCTTAGTTTTGATATCCTTATTTTCATTTATGTTATTTTTTGTTTTATTTTGTTTTTAGAATTAATTAATTATTTTTTATGTTATAATTTTTTTGAGAATTTTTAGAAATATTTTATATTTTATTGTACTATTCATTCATAAGTAAATTTTTTTAAAAAAATATATGACATAAAAAATAATTAATTAATTCTAAAAAATAAAAAATTTAAACAAAAAATTAAAAAAATGAAAAATGAAGATACCAAAGCAAAATAGGGTTGTAACTTAGACTTACCCATAAAACTAATAATGTCATCATATTTGAAAGACTATAAAATATTTTTGTCTTGATTTAAAGATTAGTTTCCTAGTTGAAAAGAAAATTAGTTTGTGTTTACATTGTAAAACATGATTCTCTAATTATAGTTATCTTTTTATAAAAATATTTTAAAATATAATATCAGGCCCAACTAATTTTTTTAATTGTGATTGCATTCTTGATCAATGTTATCAAATTTGGATTAGACCAGTTGTGTTCGAGGATCGAACAATCACTTGATCTTGGGGCTCACTCCCATTTCATAGAGATTGTTAATCCATGAGTAGTTTAGAAATGACCTTAGAATGGTTCTTGAAATTAAATCATGTTGGTTCACCTCAAATTGCTTAAATTTAGATTGAACTGCTTACCTGATTGTATTGGATTGGACTAGTTCCTTAATAATAAAAATTGTTTCTAAGTAGATCAGAATCTTGGCATCCCATTAAAGCGTGGTCATCTAACGCGTATTAAATAACCAAAATTTAACTCAATTTTTTTTTTGTATATATCCAAAGATAATTTTTTTAATTTTTTTTTACTGTAGTCCTGACCATCCCAAGATTGTTGGAACAGACTGTGCAGTTGCCTTGGCTCCATTCCCTTCCTAGGTAGGTTTGAACCCAATAACAAGAAGTGGAAGATAAGGCACGTTGCCACTATGCTACCTTGTTATAGATATGCAGACTTATATATATTATAAAGTGGGGACTCTATTTTACCACCTCTATTCTTTTTTTTTTTTTTTTACATTTTATATTTTTTTAAAAATTTTTTTATTTTTTAAAAATAATTAAATATTTTTTATCTTATATATTTTTTTCAAAATTTTTTAAAATATTTTTCTATTTTTTCTTAAATTTTTTTTACATCTCTATTACTATTCATTCATAATTTTTTTTATTATTAATTTGTAACTTAAAAAATTTTACAAAAAATATATAAACATTTTTAAAAATTTTTAAAAAAATTTATACTATAAAACTTAATTAATTGATTTTAAAAAATAAAAAAAATTTAAAAAAAACAAAAAAAATATAAAAAAAAGTTAAAAACTCTCCTATGGCTGTGAGCGGTAGAAGAGTATTAGCCTTATAAAGTTAAAGTTGATGAATTTTGCTTAACATAAATAGATATATTATGATTTTATTTTATTTATATATAAATATATCATAATCATATATGTATATAAATAAATCTTAAATTTTAAATATTATAAATTTATGAAATTTTAAAGAATTAATTATTTTAATATAATTATAATATCATACCGTTGTCCAATAGTCATTCTACTCACCTAACCAGAGAGGTCAAATGGCAACAATTTAAACAAAGCTTACAATAATGAAGTCCTCTTTGCGTTCCTTCCCCTGTCTCTGTATCTTCTTCATTATCCCGTCTCTGTTCATAAAATCATATATAAATTTTGGTCATAAAACAGTGAATCAAATCAAATCATACCATATTGTTCAGAAAGGAAAGAAGGAAGAGAAAAGGAAAATGGCGGTGAAGGAGACGTTTTACATATCGCATGGATCCCCCACTCTGTGCATAGACGATTCGATTCCGGCCAGGCATTTCTTGAAGTCATGGAAGGAGGTGTTTCCACAGAAGCCGTCTTCCATTCTCATCATCTCCGGTCACTGGGACACCAAAGTCACCACCGTCAATGTCGTCGATCGCAACCAAATCATCTACGACTTCTATGGCTTCCCCAAACTCATGTACGAGGTTCGGACTCTTGCCTTTTCAATTATGAGTATGGAGATTTGGGAATTAGACGAGGACGGGGATAAATCTTCAATCATTTTAATTTGTTCATCTAATAATAAATAATTTTATTATATTTATCTTTCCAATACCAAAAAATGGCTTAAAGTTTATTTTAGAAAAGAAAATTGTTACAATTTGAGCTAAAAATTGAATTTTTAAACTTAAAGTTTGTGCAGATTGTACAAAATTTTAAACAAAAACTCAATCCAAAAGCTCAATTTCTCGAGGTTCAACTTTATTTTAAAGAATTTATATATATATATATATATATATATATATATATATATATTAATTTTTTGTATAGTATGTTTATTTTTTAGTATAATTAAAAATTTTTTAAAACTATTTGAGACATTAAAAATAAATATCATAGAATATTATTACAAAATATAATATTTTTAGAAGTACTAAAATAAAATTCTCTTTATTTTACTTTTGTTATATTAATTTTCAGCCATTTTTGTTTTCACTACTTAGATGTAGACTAACATTAGAGAAAATTACATAATTTGGTGCCTTTTGGTTGGGGTTGATACATAATTTTGAGAGGAGGGATCCAAATTAAAATGACCCAACGTGTAAATAAAATTACATTATTGGGTGCCTTCCTGGTTGGGTTTGCTTGATAGATGATGAATGTATGAATATGATTGATTATCTCCCATGAATTTCATAATATTTTTTATTGAGAATTTTTTGTATAATTCTAATTCATTAATTTTTAATAAATTAAATCTAAAAAATATTCATGCGCAAATAAATTTTCAGTGAATTTCATTTTTAATATATGCACATGAATATTTTTTATTATTTAAATTAAAGAAAATCCCATTATATGATTTGATGA
>JASKGM010006797.1:0-10676 GCA_034509205.1 Ceratonia siliqua
AACACCAAGTACTGTAGGTTACCAAGAGCTAAGCAACCTAAGTAACAGTAAGCAGTAACGGCTATCTAGAAAATGGTACATCACCTCATTTCAGCGTGAAGGTGAGTTAACAAGTGGGTGTGATCGAATGAATACCACAATATTTTCAGTATAAGCTACAACGCTTCAGAACGAGCTTCAGAGCTGTTTTCACAGCTTCAGAATGAAGAAGTTTCAGAAGAAGAAGACGAACAAATTTCGTAGCTTTATGGCGAGCTTGGCTTCCAGCGGCGAACGAATAAGCTTCAGCCGTCGAAATGACGAAGTCATCGACGGAGGGGGAATTTGGGGGGAAAGAGTGAGCTGTGGTGGGAACTTTTGGGGGAAAGGAATGGGAGTGGGAGGGAAAGTGAGGCATATCGAATGGAAGAGTAAACAAACTGGGGAAAGAGTTTTAGTTGCCAGCTCAGCCAAAATATTATTAAACAATGAGAGTGTGGGAGGTGCGGATAAAATAGAGTGTAAATATAAAAGTAGTCATTTAATTCATCCTATTCAATGGATGAATAAACAACGACCGAGAACAGTGAGAGGTGGTAACAAGAGTGCATGAAAACAAAAGACCTTGGTTTCATTTACATTTACTAAAGTAGTTAGGTGCTGTAAGGTTTGAGCGTTTTTTAAAAATAGAAAATATGAGTGACAATATGTTTGATTAAAAATTAAATTTTTTTTTAAAAATGTTTTCAAACTTTTTTAAAAATTTGAAAATAATAAAAAACTATTTTTAATGTTTCATGTTATAAATTTTAAAAATTAAAAATGATAATTTAAAAAATACGATGATAATATCCTAATTAAATTAAAAATAATGAAAACGTGATAATAATTTTATACACAGTAAAAAAATTAATTATAAGAAGAAAAATAATAAAAAAATTAATTTTTATTGATTGAAAACAATATTTAACATTACAAATCAAACATATTTTTAGTTTTTATTTTTTAAAAACCAAAAAAAATAAACATCATACATGTATTTTAAAATTTAAAATAAAATTATTTTCAAGAAACAAAAACAAAAAATGTTTGTGCAAATCAAAAATACCTTATTTTTTGAAAACAAGATTTAGCATTACAAATCAAATATGTTTTCATAATTTTTATTTTTTGAAAACAATAAATGAAAATAAAAATCAAACATATTTTTTAAAATTTTAAATTTTGAAAATAAAAATATTTTCAAAAAATAAAAATATAAAATATTTCTGCAAACCAAATGCATCTTTATCAATTTCCTAAGCAAAATTCCTTTCTTATTTATATAATCAAAATGCCTGTAAAATATAATTTGTTTATATATCACTAAATTATTATATAACTTCTATTACACAGATGATAAAAAATTTAATAACATGTAAACAAATTTTTTTATAAATTTTAACTTCTGTGTGATGATTTGGTATGTTAATGTATTGCATTTTTAAAAAGTAGTTTAAATGATTCACCTAATAATTCCTCGTTTGTGACTGTCACCTAATAATAAACCCCACATGCTTGCATCCAATCACGGAGGCAGATCCAAATTTGCAGACTAATAATTTAGCTATTTACTTTTTCCTGTTTACCCCATGAAAATTACAAGGGGGAATCCTTCTCATCTGTATGGTTGTGCACCCAGTACATTACCAACACTGCCGTCCTTATCGGTTTCGTCTACCTTCCAACGTCTCTTAATTCTTAAACTCTAGATAGGACGCAACAGCTCCATCTTTCAATCTCCTCCTCCAACTACCTCGTTCTACTCTCAAGAAACGGAAAAACCAGCACAAACTCTAAAATGGCAGCGTCCTCCTTTCTTTATATGATTTGGATAGTTATAAATAAGCAAGACCATAATACGTTTTCAAGAAAGCAATATAAAAGGAATCTTGTAATCTGATACTTAACACAATTCACCTTCCATATGTTTTCTTTTCAAGGAAACCACCCACAACTAGGCTGGAATGAACTACAACATAGGGTATTCCATCTCTCCTCTACAACATAAAGAACTACATGATTGTCATTTAGAACTTTCACTGGCAAATAAATTCAATGATATTGAAATTCCCACTGTATTAGCGAGAAAAAAAAATGAAGGAAGCAAATATCCTCACCTCATGACATTAGCTTTTTAAACTACATCCATAGTAAACTACTATGTAAACGATGACCCTTATTCCCAATCATAATGAAATATACCTGAAACACGAAACCTTTGACATATACAGCGCCGAATCGGTGATTATGGATGCTTAAAGCCTTCAACTATTGCTGGTGTCTAACAAGAAACGAAAATATCGAGGGAAACGATCCTGCAACTGCAACGACAGATTCAGCAGAATGAATTTTGCAATAAAAATTACAAGAGAGGATGCCCAAATAACATCCCTTCAATCCGCCTGACTCATTGGATAAGTATTGATCTTATATTACTTTTAAGATTTTGTATTTCATTCATATCAGATGGACATTAAATATCGTGATTTCTGCAGCTGAAAGATTGATATATCCTCTACATCCAGTGTGCGGGCGACCGCAGCACAAGCACACAGCAAGAGGGTTCACAAATACAATCACATAATAGCCAACTCCGGGGCACGTGTTTAAGGAGATTTTGTACTTATTCCATGTGTATAATTATAATCATTAATAATGTTTAGGTAGATGGACTTGAAATTGAGGTATTGTAATACATAAATTTAGTTATGATTGAGGTCAAGTCCAACTATTCCACTGCTAAGTAAATGAAGAACAGGTATAAAACAATATAAAAATAAGCAGAAATCAGTAATCTGAGATACAATCATAACAACTACGAAGAGAAGCTACGAATGAGAAAACAATTTTCAAATACACCAGTAAAAATGCATCCACGTACCTAACCTAGTAACCTAGAAAAGTTTTACAAAAGCTCACTGATTTTCTTTTTGGTGATTAAAGCTCACTGAATTTGAAGGTGAAAGCAAAGCAAAATTAAGCACTTGCTGCCTCTTGGACATGCCTGCATGTACCTTTACAACAAGTTTCTAAATCATTAAACGAGGAATACCAAAAATATATAAAAATATAAATTTCATCCAGCTTATGATCCACTGAACTTTTCAAGGAATACAGCAAGGACAGAGCAAAACCCGACATGTGCAGACTTTTCCTTTGATGAAAGCTTGAAATTCCATCCAGATTCATGGCTTGTGAACTTTGAAACCAAAAACTCTTGGAACATAGCTCTGTGATGGCTTTGGTGGCTTCAGATGCCCATACGTCATCAGGAAGAGGTGAGGAAATGTTGTTCCAAAATAAGCTCCATCAATGTCTAGATACGGTTAAGGAAATTTGGATCTAAAGTACAGGATGGTGGATATAATGTTCCAAAATAAAGTTGAACCCACAATTACAAACGCCAAAACATAGAGTAGCACGTAGTCACTCCAAAAATCATAAGCAACTTAGGATTTCATCACAATAAGGAAATGTTCTACAGAAGGGGAAACAAACCAAATAATCAACAAAATGAATTGTTGTCTGAGTTATAGGAAAATTCACAATATAAGAAATCAAACAAAACATCCTGAGAAGAAGAGAAAAAAAGTTGTTAGTTCCAATTATTTCTCTTTCTAGAATTGCAGATAATAGATATAGTATACTAAATATTCATCTAAAAGAATATCCCAAAACTCTTCACTGGCCATTTTCCGGTTGCTTTTTCTGTTTCACATGACTCTAATAATAAACATACCTTTCAAATCAGAGCAAACAGAGCAACGTATTTCGATACCTGTAGAATATATATAAGGATACTGCCTTGATACTTAGACCGAGGATAGTAAACGTCTTCACACCTAGGGCAGTATATTTTCACAGTACTTGACCTAGGAATGTCTGACTGACCAACTGGAAGGCAGGGTTGTCCAGCGCAATAAACTCTTGGACATCTGCCAAAGTCGTAGCTTTTGTACTTGTCCAGCTGCAGATGATTCAATGTCATTAACAGTGCCAACTCTGTGCAGTAAAGCATAAACATGGATAGCTGATGGGAAACTTACCATAGCAGCCATTCCTTTATTTGTCAAAATATACCGGGCATGAATCAGACCATAAAGCATCTCTGCCGCTGATTCAACTAACTCATTTTGTTCCTCGGTGAACATGTCACCTATACATTCCAATCAAGCCAAAGTAGCATTCATACAAATGAATTACAGAAAGATCAGATAGGAAACCAGAGATGCAGTCATATCAATGAACAATTCGAATTCAGCTTTAAGGAAAAATAATTGTCTTAATTCAGTCAAATTACACTGGTAGCATGAGAAAACACAAATATTATCATCACAAACCATAACCAGTATTCTAAATTTATACGATGAGATATACAAGCACCAAAGTAAGCTTACCATGGGAGGATTCAACATCCAAAATTAAATCAAGTGCATAATCATAGTACGGCACTTGACTGCTTAATCCACAGAGGTTGAAATCATCTTGTATGTAATCATCATCAACCTCACAAAAGAATTCATTTCCTCTCAGATTGCAAAACCATGAGATCCAAGATGTGTCATCCCCATCAGAACCACTAACATCTGATTCTTCACTGTCTGTTTCAGATTCCTCTGCAGCCAATACGTATAAGATATAGGTCAGCCATTTAATTTAATGTCAGTCCTTTCAGTTCTATATGATGTAAGCTATTCTCTCTCCCTCTCTCTCTTATTGTCAGCTCTCATCTATATGTGCAGCTATGGTAAGTGCTGACATTTCTTAGTTTTTATCTTACAGAACAACAATAAAAGAAATTGAATATAACACAATATATATACAAATGTTCACCTGGAGCATTTAGGTTAATGATTCAGCATATATCATACTAACGTATCTTCCTCTTGGCTTTCTATGATGTCCCTTTCATTTACCGGCCTTAAATTTTGACTCGTCTGGGTTTACTACTACTATGGATTACAATCATTTACCCAACTCATTGACAGCGTCGATCGAATTAGAGGAGTTGAACGCGATACCACAAATGCAACAAACTTAGTTCAGCATTTTTGTTAGAGTTATTAAAAACACGCAGGGTTTGGAAGGACGAAATTAAGTGGAGAAAAGACAAGATGGAAAAAAAAAATCCACGGTAAAATGTAGGGTTTTCTATCATCCTCCACCAACGTTTCCTCCGACCAAAGCTCTTAAGGGAAAAAAAAAACAGAGCTATTATCATTGGAAGTAGATCATGTCCTAATATAAGGAAAAGGACCATACAAGAACATAACTTTTGATAACACTGTTTCCCTCAACATAAAAGAACAAACCAAGAATCTCATCTAGAAAGAGAGAGAGGGGTTCTAACCCTCCGAAGCATTGGAATTCTTAGAGATGGAGGCAGAGCGAGAGTCCCTGTGATCATGCGGTAGCTTAGCGGCCAAAACTGATTGCACCGACCTATCCTTGGCCTTGATTGCCCTAGAAGTGGACGGCGAGGATCGCTCGAGCTGCTTGTCGAGGACGTCGTTGATTCGCTTCCGATCAACGGTACCCACCTCCGACTTGGACCCAACACCACCTCGCTCCTTGTACATGCCTCCTTCAACCTCTTACTCCTCACCCTAACTGAATTTAAAAGAAAATGTTACCAAATCATAGAATCAGGGAAACAGAGCGTGGTGGTAGCTAGGGATTTGATGGAGATGGAGAGAGAAACTACAGCACAAATCTATGGCGTCTCATTTGGGGTTTGCCAGAGCCGTGGCTGTGTGGGAGAAAGAAAGGAAGAAAGAGAGAGAGTGTGGCGTTAACAAATATACTATTACCAACAACTCGCACAGCATACAGGCTACCGAAATGTTTGTTTGTTTCGAATTTGGGAATATCGTTGCCCCATGAATCGGCGGGACAATACAACTCGGCTTAGGATTTTAACAGGGAGAGTTCTCTCAACCTCTATATCGCATGTGATTGCCATATTTGGTGGGGCCATTTAATATTTGACTACGTGTCAATCTTATGTTTGATCTTTTGATGTTTCTCACTCTCTCTTGCTCTAAGATATTTTTGTTTCGAGTTTTCTCATTTTATTTGAAAAAATTAAAATCTTTTTTATTTACAATAAGTAATTCAGTTAAAAAAATTAGTTATTTTTTAATATTTCATACAGTTTGAAACATTAAAAAATATTTAAAATTATAATATATCTAAAATAAAATTAACCAAATAACCTTTTATCTCATGGAATTGCAACTTTTAATATCATTTTTTGTTACTTTTTTTAACTTGAATTTCTTCTATTCTTATTTATTTTAGGGTTTGTTCGGATGATTTTTAAAAAAAAAATTTTATAAAATGAAAAATTGATTCTTAACAAAAAATATATTTTAAAATAATGAGAAGTTGTTTTGCGTTTGGATAAATAAATGAGAATGACTTTTGAATTAGAAAATGTGTTCGGCTGCAAAACCGTAAAATGACTTTTGATTGATAAAATTACTAAAAAAGACATGTACAAAGAATTTAAAATTAATAATTTTTAATAGATAAAAATTATATATTTAATTTAAAAATAATAAAATAAATATATACATGATTAAAAATAATAATTTTTAAAATAAAATAATAATTATGTAAAAATAATCATAATAAAAAATAACTTAATAAAAAAAATAATATAATTATATTAAAAAAATATTTAATTAAATTTAAATTTTATAATTATAATAAAATTTAACTATGATATTATAATAAAAAAATATGTAACTATGATAAGTAGAGAGGTAAAATAATCGAGAAAAAATAAATCTTCTCTTAAAAGAAGAAGTTACAAAATAGAGATTTTACTTTAATCATAATTTCTTATTTTACTTCTCTTTCTCCTTCAAGAAGAAGCAGATACGAACGGCTCAAAAAATTACATAAGTCATTATTTTTAAAAAAATAACTTCTCCTTTCTCCTTTAAGCATTACCGAACGGGCCCTTAATATGGTCCAGAACATTGAATTTAAAGATGTGTGAAGGTTCTAAATTAAAATATTAAAATTTATATTTAATAAAACAAAAACAAAAACCACATTGAGAGATTTTTTTTTTTAAATCAAGCTGATGCATTACAGAAACAAGATGACTACAGGTCCTTAAAATTCAACTATACCACATTTTCATACTCCAATCTGTCAACTCCAAAGATCGAGCTCTATTGGAATATCAAGTACGGAATCTAAAATAGGGCAACATTTTATTCTATAGAATTGCATGCCCAGTGTTACTGAACGAAACACAAGAAGCGACCAATTACAAGTTACTGATCACATTCATTTTCCATAGAATAAAATAACCGTTATACTTATAATTACAAATACAAACCTGTATTAGTATTTGAAGTACATGCAACGTCTGCACATCAGATACCCCATGCCCATCTACCCATCCCTCTTCCCCTAGTTTAATCATCAGCAAAATATTTCTCCTCTGCGTCAACATTGGCCTCCCTCTGCCAATGATCATCAAGAGTCTCATCATTGTCTATCTTAGAGTAATCTAAATGTTCGTGATCTTCCCCTAACAGAAACTTCTGCTGCATGATGCAGGTGAATTGGGTCAACCGATCCTGCAGTTCTTCTACAGATAAAGTCGATTCCTCACTCTCTTTTCCTTGGTCAGATGGGGCATCACCAGTAGCATCAGGGTGATTTAAGTGCATCTGCAAGTAACAGTTGAGAATATAGTCACCATTATAGCACTAAAATCTCCCACAAGACGGGTATCCAAAACCATGAGATAGTTTAATAATATTTTCACCGACCATCAATCTGAGTATTCTACAGAGGCAGTTCAAGTCAAAGATCTCATGGAAATAAACACAAAGATTAAGCAAGATAATAGCCCCAATGAGGAGTCACATTGCTTCTCTTCAAAGAAGACAACAAAGCATTCAACACAGTCACCATCGTCTATGGAGTCCCACCAATCATATATCATGATTATCAAGTACTGAAAGAATTAATATAAATAAAAGTTTTGCATATTAATGTGCGATCTCTTATTGATTAATTCATATCTCCGCAACAGTATAATGCTCAACTAAGAGGGTCAAATGTAGATGAAAAGCATATAGTAGATTCCAATGACACCATATACAAGGAAGAGGAACCATGTAAAAGATTTCAGGCAATCATGATAGAGGCGGTGCTCAGTTGAGTTGAATCGTCTTCTGAGTTCTCACTTACATGTCCAAAAGTTACTAATCCAACCCCCATCCAAAAAAAAAAAAACACACACACATACGTACACAAAAAAGTAAGAAAATAACCTAAACCTCGCATGTATGAATAAACTCGATTAGTTTTATATTTATCCATTTACAATTTAATTGGATGAGAATCATCATTTGTTGAATCTTATGTATTTCCATGATATGACTGAGATCCAACTTGAACCTAATGAATATACTGCAGTCGTAAACAAGAATGACTATGGAGGCATTTGGTACACTATCATATTGATTTTGGTATTCTAAATGACATCAAATATCCAAGATATCAAGGTGTGATGAGATGACACAATTTTGGGTGGTATCTCATACCATCCAAAAACCATGGAAAGCTCATAGCACACAACTTTTAGCTTTAATAACTTCTATAAAATCCCAAATATGAAAATCTTAAATATCATAATATCTTATACTTTGTTATCCTATACCATGGTATCCAAGATACCATGATATATAAGATACTATCAAACACCTCCTATATGGTGCATCAAAGGTTGCTACTCTCCACAAGCTTAAAGATTAATTGAGAGATGTCTTATTTGAAGAAACCAGCAGTCCAGCAAGATTTTTATGGATGATATAGATTGTCTTTCTCCTCTTAATGAGGAAAGATGATGTGAGATTTCAATAATTGAATTTAATTAAATTTTAGAACATGCAGAATATCCAATCTATTACTAGTGAACCAAATTAGGCGTATATTAACAAGCATGAAAACAAGATAGTGAATGAGCATAAAGTGAACATCTAGGTTGCTAGCAACCTCACTAGCTAAAGCTTATAAATATATTGAGAAAATGCATGCTTCTACATCAAAGACAACACATTGATCTAAGACCAGTGTATCTCATGAAACCCACAATACAGGTGAGTAGATAGACCTTCATAGTTTATGGTGTCTTACCTCAGTAGGATGTATATTGCTACTACCTTCTCTCCTTTCTTCCTCTTCCTCCTCCTCCTCCTCCTCCTCCTCCTCCTCCTCCTCTTCTTCTTCTTCTTCTTCTTCCTCCTCCTCCTCCTCCACCTCCTCCTCCTCCTCTTGAATTCTCTCATTACCAATCCAGTCACTTTCAGCCACACCTAATCTCTGCTGCTCCCCTCTAATTTTCGCAACCAACCTGGCTTCCTCTGACCTCCTCATCAATGTCTCCGACCACCTCTCTCCAGGCCTTGCCATGCCTCTGCCACTTTGATCCTGAAATTTCCCCACATACTCGTGATGCAGATATGGCTCTCTTTCCCTCATTGCATCTTCCGAGAAGTAGTCCCCATCGAATATCAATTTATCCAAGTAAGCCCGCCTTCGGTTCTTCACTGTCACTGACCTCATCCTCAACTCCTCCAATGTTGGGCTCATTATGCTCCGAAGACGCTTCAAGTGCCAATTGATTTCATAGTCGTCTTTCAGCGCATCAAATTCGCGCAGCTCATTGCATGTAAGCTGGGAACCATACCGTTCTACACAAATTCGACCCAAAATGAAACGAGCAAAAATAAATACAGAAAGCAGTGAAATTTCATACATGTTAAGCTGCCAATCGAAAATGGTACAAAGAGAAAGACAGACAAGCGATCAAACTCAATCCTAGGTTTGCTTGGAATACCAAAGATATAGATAACAAATGTTTTTCTGCTGTTCTTCTTTAAACTTTTCCTCTTCACCATAGCTTGGCAACAAAATATACACTAGAGTACTCGAATTAAGCATTTCGAAACTGCAATTATACGATTTAGAAGAAGATAAAAAATAAAAGGGGCAAAGAGAAAGAAATTACCTAAGAAAAGGGCGACGTCTCGGGAAAGAAGGTCGAGCAAGATGGCCTTGCGTTGAGAAGGGTGAGCGGCACTGGATTGGAGAGCACGAGGAAAGTATAGGTTCTCCAAAGAAGACAACCTCTCTGATATTCTCTCCATTGCATCGCCACTCATTGCGCCACTGGGCTTCTTCTCGTCCATCTCGCTCTCTGCTTTTCTCTCTTCGCCTGGATATATTTTCCTTTTAATCGCTATCCCAGTCCAGGTGAATCGGAACCCTTTTGCACGTCCTGTTTGGGAACCAAATTATCATATCCCCGTTTCGTGTTGGACCTGTTCTGACTCAGAACAGCATTGAGAATTAAGATATAACACTGTCAATTTTAAATCCGACCCAACGAGTCAGCTCATTTTTAGAGGGTTAAGGATAGACTTAGACCTTGATTTTCAAGGATCGAATTTAAGCGGGCCTATTCGGGTCGGGCCAATAAGAGCTTAACTCGAGGAGGGTCAAGCTTAACCCGCTGGCCCGAATTTTTTTTAACAATTTTTTTATCAAAAATAGTATATGAATTAAACAACTTATCTTTAAATTTATATCTATTTATATTAATTTATATCTATATCTATTTATAT
>JASKGM010006800.1:0-10674 GCA_034509205.1 Ceratonia siliqua
TAAACGGACTACATAATGTGGTTGTGTCAAAGGTGGTAGTAGTAGTAAGTGCTAACTCGTCGAATAAGTCGTCTAATTGGTTCACTAACTATGAAATGAACTAACAACAAAAAATAAATCAATATATTTGATTCGATAGGTGCAGCAATGGGAAAGATGCAATATTTACCTCTTGCCTGGTCAAATTCTTCTCGGTTCTGGCCTTTATTAGGGGTAAAAGTAACTCCCTCACAAGCTCTAGGCAGTCCTTTGTCGGAGTAGCCACATTCATGACAAGTAATAGATATCTACAAGAAGACTGGAGGTAAGTGAAGATATTTGGAAAAAGACAGAAAAAGCCTAGTATAATTTTCTGTCTTGTAAAGTTGTATAGTCTCAATTGATTATTTCTTCCATTTTGTGAACAAAATATATATTTAGGGACCTACTAACTTATTAAAAACTTTCACTTTTCAAGTACCTCAACTTGGTATATGAATCAGAAACTCCATAGTATTCTGCAAATTCATCCAACAACCACTTCCAAGGCCCATTTAGCCGCAAGTTTCGGGAATGGAATTGCTGGGCACGCATGGCACCCTCCAGCAATAAATCATAAGCTAGAGTTTCCACAACAGGCCCACTCTGCAAAAAATATAAAAACAGGACAAATGAAAAACATTGGACTAAACGAGCAGAGCCAGAACTGGTTATCTTGGTGGTTACTAGCTGGAATACTGATAAAATTACTAAGAAACTACGATGAGTATCAAAATGTCCAAACTAGTCCTTTGATTCATCAAGTTAAGGCAATTTTCTCTCTTGACGGCTATTGAAAATCTGATTACACACAATGGATGGGATGATTCTCTCCAAAGCCAATCCAGAGTCATGAAGTTTGAAATAACAATACATTTTATATGCGATACATGAGATCAGGTTCCAGTTCTTAAGATTTAAGAACATCATTTGAATATATTCCGTGTAAATGCATGATAAGTTGTTTCATTGGTGCCAGCCACTGCTCAATTTTCTTATCTCAACAAACTGGAAAAAGTATTTAATAGACAAGATTTGTTGAGCTTAAGTTGATTTGGTAAAGATAGAACCTTTATATGATTGTTCTCCTCATTTGTCATTGTACTACCAATGGAGAGCTGGATCTTCCCAACACATTCATGTTCATCATGATATATTGGCCACCACCGAATTCTGTCGCTCTGCATATTCAGGACAATTAATTCCATATATGTGGGTGGAGCAAAGATAGCAGTAATAATATATATAGACTATGTGATAGTGGATCACATACAGGATTATCACTGAGAGATGAAATCGGGATCCTAGCTTGACCATGGACTGCCCTTTTTGAATCTTGGATTTCTACAAGTAAAGCATCCCCTTGGCTCTCTGGGAAACTGAATTGCACACGAGTGTAAGACACCTTGGAGATTATTGATAGCATTACATGCATTTTTAAAATTAAGAAAGTTCCCTTTTAGGAGGCATTTGGTTTCTTTCATCTTTATCTAGGCATCTAGAATTCCATTTTAGATACCAGAGTTAGATGCTTGTGTATGGTATACAGGTTTAGCTCCCAAAAGTCATTGAAATCTCACATATCAAAGTAAAAGCTTTGTCAACTCTATAAAATACCAATTGTATCATTTCTTTAATACTCTCTCAACTCTCATAAACGAACATAATAATCTTAAATACTCTAGTATCTTATACCCATGTATTAAATACTAGGAATATAAGATATCAATATACTAAACACTACTTTGTAAAAAAGTGAGCTTTTGATTTCATAGATCACATCAAAGACAGTAGCTATCTCAAAGTATGTAAAATATTCCGAAACCGCCATGTTCTGTTTCAGAGAAATTCCTTGACTGTATTATAATACAACCTTAGGACTTCAATGCTCTACTAATTTCTATAGTAGGGCAGCCTAATAACAAGCAATTTGTGCAGTTAAAAGCAGGAAAGTACAAAGGCAACTTACAAATCCTGGTAATCTCCACTTCCAGGGCGCAAAAAAACTGCAGAGCCTGGCACTGATTCAGATTCTTCTGCGGCACTCCTAAGCTGGATCAAACATGATAGTGGCTCTACAACAATAACACAGGTCTCTTTTAATTATCACCGATGCAATAATTGGGGTTAATCTTTACGTTAAAAAAATAACTCGACCTAGAGCTCAAGCTTTTAGGTGAGGGGTAAAGAATTGCTCCTAATAATCTGAACAGTTTTTCTTCAATGCACAGTCCATACTTCAATATCAAAATAAAGAATGCATGAACTCTCTACCCCTGCATGGTAGTTTCCTTTCGATGCACTAACATATTGTTACACTTGTGAGTAGACACAAAGACAGATTTCAAATGTTCTGTCACATGCAATGCACTAACCTTCTGATGCCAATGATAATGAGGCTAACTTCTTAGAATTTATGCCACTTTTCACTAGTGATGAAACATTTCGGAAGTAGTCCACCCCAGCTTGCATGTAAATTGCTCCTCGTTGTGAAAATGTGCTCTTAAGTTTTCGTCTTGGTATAACCCGAATTTTCCTCACTGCAATTATCCATTCAGAACCTCAGTGGAGTATTGTATAACTTTAGGATGTTATACCTGAATAGGACTTGTATAATTTTCAAATTGTTTAAAGAGGATCCAATATGAAGAACAAAATCATAATTACATCAATCATTTCTTAAAGGCTGTATGGACCTGAAGAGCAGACACAATTATTTTGCAGCTAGTACAAAGAATTAAGAAGAATAAATGAAATCATTGAAGTAGAGTTCATATTGTGACTTTACCTTCCACTCTTATTCTACCGACAACCTTCTTCACCTTCAAAGGGCATATTTGTTCTGCGTTCCTTGAATTCCTGCCTTCAGTTTGCTTTACACCTTGAGGTTGCAACAAGAACTCATGCAATCTAAAGAATCAATGAAATATGTAGAAATGGGTTGACAACAATATTTGCAAAAAGAAGTAAGAATATAGTAAAAAATTGTATTAATTGCAAAAGGAAGGGAACCTACCCAAAGGCACTTCGAAGAGCCAGGCACTCATCACGTAAAAACTCTGGTGCCTCAGTGCAGCCTTTTGCCCATGCTTGTAGGCACAAACGTATACAGGCATCATAAGTGATAAGGGTTTGCCAGGCATATTGACTATTGCAACTACTGTGATCACATGCCATAAAAGGTAGAGAGCATATGGGATTTTAGAGTTTCAGAATGGAAATAGATCTTAAAGCTTGATGCTACTTTCTTAAAGTGCAAAGTAATTGCAAAGATATTTTGTAGTACGTTAATCTCAAGAATTTATCAAGTGCTTAAACATACCAGTACACTTGTACTTTATTTATAAAACAAAATAAGGGAGAGCCAAGCAATATCTCTGTATTTTTTGCGGAGCTTATACTAAATTTTCCCAAAATGCATGAAGTTATGGGTGAACATATTTATGCTTTAATTTTTCTTTGAAACAATCTTTTGACTATTGTTATATAGAAGTTGACAATTGCCAGCACCTGGTGTTGTAATAGGGGAAATGAGTAGTTTGCTTTTCTTTAACTTCTGTAAAAGTTTTGTCTAGTCTGCACAATACAATATCAAGAGGACACAAAATTTAGTTAGGAAAAAGAAGAAAGAGAAAATTAAAAAACAACCAATACCAATGATTTCAGTGGAGCTAACAATAGCAATTACCTTTCACTGATTTCAGTGGCATTTAGACTCTTGGTCTTCCATTCAGGTGAACTTACGCTTCTACCATCATAATCCACCGATTCTCTTGATGGCCATGATTCATTGAGAGTTTGTTCATTCATCTCCAAACCTTCAGAGTCTCTCTGCCGCGAGACATCGACATCAATGATTGGAGGGGCACTTGGAGTTCCCAATTCCGTAGGGTCATTAAGGCTATTAACATTGCGCAGGTGGACTTGCTTTAGGAGCTGACTACCTCCACACGGGGTCAGATTCTTTTGAGCACATTTTCTAAAACCCAATTCTCCATCTGTAAATCTTCTGACACTGCTTGGTACTTCAATCGTGAGATTCTCATTCAACAACCCATTTTTTAGAATTCCATTGTGCCCTTCTGGTTTAGCCACTTTATAACCAAATAATTCTTCCTCATCATAGCAATGTGCTATTGGATTCTCAATGTAATCATTGTTTGGTCCGGAAACTTCTTCATCTGAGAAACTCCCATCCTCACCATCCAAAACTGAAGTTATGCTTTCATCACTGTTCCCGTCGTTAAAGCCAGAAGCTACCACGAAGGCATGATTATGAGGTGCCAGCAAACCAGAGTGGAACTTCAATGGAGGTAGAACAGGAGAACTCAGACTATTGCCACTGTATATAAGGGGAGCTTTCGGTAACAGGTCACTCGAAATTTTCTCTGTTAAAGGAGATCGTATTCGGGACTCTTCTACTCCTACTTCTGATCCCTGCGGACATTAAGAGAAGGAATCTGGTTAATAGGACATGATTGTCAAATAGAAAACTCAGTGGATTAACTCTTGAGGAGTGGATCAGGTTTCTCTGTAACGAAAAAGAAAGCAAACAATCAGGTCCCCCCCTAGAATTGGTTTGGTTTGAAGGATCCCAGTTCTTAAAGAAATATCAACCATTAGAAGTTTCAAACAGAGAAGCCGAATTCCAAGATACCCATCAAAAGCACATTGAAGGAAGTTAACAAAAAAAAAAAAAAAACAGAATTCAAAGTAATCAAAAGCAGAAAAGCCACAATTGCGGATTGCCTTCAAAAAAACAAAATAACTCTAATGATATAGCCATAAAATCAAAAAGCAATAAAAGTGAACGATTCCAAAGGCATTTAGACAAGACCCATTTGATTTGGTTTGATTCATCAAACGTTCAGGTCCCTCTGTAATAAAGGATAAAAGGAAAACAACCAATCTTGTCCCCTAGAATTGGTTTGATTTGAAGGATCCCAGATCTTAAAGAAACATCAGCAGATAGAATGTTCAAACAGAGAATCCCAATTCAAAGATACCCATAAAAAGAGCATAGAAGGAAGAAACAGAAAGCACAATTCAAAAGTAATCCGCAGCAGAAAAGCCAGAATTACATTCAAAAGAACCAGATAACTCAAACGTTTTAGTCATAATATTACAAAGTAATAAAGGTGAATGATTTCCAAAGGCATTTAAGCAAGACCCATTTAAAAAAGCGAAATAGTGAAGATGAAAGAACCTGCTTGATCCATTTGATTGCGCTTTCGTCTAGACCTTCGGTGAACATCATCTGCGCTGCTTTCTAGAGAGAGAGCTTTCGAGTGTAAGAAGGAAATATCGCGAGAGAATCGAGCTGCTTCCAGCTGCAGAAAGAGAGAGAGCTAAACTGAGTTGAAGTAGAAGAAGAGCGTGTGTCGGTCCTGCAACTGCGTGGGTCTTCAACTGGCAACGGCTAGTTTGACCTTTTTATTTCAAACGAAGAACACTTTATAAAATACAAAATATGGCACTTACTTAATACTTTATTTTAAATATATGGAAAATCCTAACCTAGCTAACGGAGTATTATTTTGAAAAAATATTAATTTAATCATTTTGTTAAAATAAAATATTATTTTTGATAAGTGTATTATTAATTTGCTTAAATAAATATCAATTGTTGAATTAAAAGACAAGAATATTTGAATAGCATAAAATTGTATGCAAGAGAAATTTGTAGGTAAATTTAATTTATAAAAATTGAATAAATTATTTTAATCATGAATAAATATATAAATGTGTTAAAAGTTGATTCCACTAAAAAGTATGTCTAATATACTTATATCTTTATTCATGATTATTTAGTATACTTATATTTTGTAAATCCAGTCAATCTAAAATTTTCTCAATATACCAGTCAAAATTAATGTTTATCATTAATATACTGTAATATTAAGATGGAAACTTATCAAGATCAATTAAATTCTTTACCAAGTATGTTAGCTGTTAAGGCAATGCTTTCCTCTGGTTCTCTTATCAAAGCTGCTACACTGTGCAGCTAGTTCGTATCATCGTGACTCTATGCTGGAATCAGGCCATAGTCCCTTCATCGTGTTTTTCTCTGTCAAGAATCAAGATCAGCCATGCTCCATCCCATATTCCTTGGTCATCAGTTGTTCTTCTCAAAATATGGCCAAGGTAAGGTTTGGACGGGTGAGGGTGATGTATTATAGAGCTTCAATACTGCGCTGAAATTGAGTAGGATCTAGAGTTAGATCCATAATGCAGTTGAAGGACAGCAGGGTGGAGATGGGTTTCCCCCCCGTAATCTCAAATCTCTTTAGCAGGTTACAAATGTATTTGTGTTAGCAGAGAAACAAGATTGTACTCTGTGTGGGAATGAACTCTATTCCAAGGAAATAATGGAGCAAAACAAGGTTCTTCAACGAGCATCTGGATCTGGTTGAGAGATCATGAACAAAGCTGTTCAGAAATGTTGTTGAGTTACCTATGAGTAGCAAGTCATCCACATAGACTAGGAAATAAGCTTGGATTGAAGCATAATGATAAATGAATAGATATGGATCACTCTTGCTGGTATGGAAGCCATAGGACAAGAAGTAAGATTTACGTAGTTGGCATACATTTGAAGGAAACTGAGCATGTGTGAAACCCAATGGTTGCATCATATACACTATCACTGAAAGTGAGCCTGGGAGAAATGTGTCGTTGAAATCTAACTGGTACATGGCCTAGTTCTTTGCAAGAGTGAAAGTCAATAATACCAAGAGAGGGGTGAATTGGTATATCAAGTTATAAACTTCAATTTAAATTCTTCTTAGTTGAGAATATATTTCACAAATGATGATAAAATATAATTGAAAGAATTAAGTCAAACAATTGAAATATTTAAAATCAGTTAACTGAAAGTTTTCAGTGGTATCCTGAAAGATTTCCAATATCAATTCAAAATAGTAAAAAATTAGTTTTCAACTATAAACTTACATAAATAAAATGAGAAAGGGAAGAAGCTTAACACATAAAAATTTATACTGCTTAGCTCTTAAAGAATAGACCTACTTCCAGTTTTCTTAACTCCCAATAAATTTTCATGATCAACCAACCTAGTCAATACACCACTAGTTTTGCTTATCATTAACAACAAGTGATTTCCCCTACTCACCATAAATAAGATGGTTTTGAACACCTTCATCAACAACAAATAAAATGGTATCTCATCCCCACAACTCACAAAATCACAAGATCAAAAGTAGATGGTTGTTTTTTCTCTCTTATAGAGTGGATAAAAAACAAATAAGATCACTTTTGTTTTTTGTTTTTAACAATAAAGGTCTCAACAAGAATATGAACTAGATGAACAGAGTATGAGACAAATGCAAGCTCACTTAATGAAAGAATACTTTAGCTTCTCTTAAAAATATCTTTTTGGAGAAAATAGCCGTTGAGATAGAGATGTTGTAGTTTACTTTCTTCTAGCTTCCTTCACGCCTAGAATAGCTATGTACAGTGGGCAGGCTTTATATTTTCTTTTCTGTTGCGTGACATTCTCTTTTTCCATATCAGAATTATGCTTCTTCTAACTCTTCTCGTTGACTTTGGCTTGTAGAGTGTGCTTTTCTTTTCTTGTAGGTTCATTCTCTTTGCTATAGGTGTGTTACAGAGATGAAGAGAGAGTCTTTTGTTTCTTTCGTGGAGAGAAATGATGTTTTCCTTTATGAGCTGAGTTGATTTCTTTCCCTTTCCAATGACTAATGGCGTGTGGTCGGCAATATAGCCGTCTTTGGAGCCCGTAAAAGGAGCCTTTAGTGATCTTGCCAATCTTTCATTAAATGCTCATCAAATGGTGTCTTCTTGTGTCTTATTTGCTTGAGCATTTTGACTCGTGTCCCTTGCATTTTTTAGTTTATTTGCTCACTTGTCATTGTTTGACTTTTCCATCATATTGTTTTACGTGAATGCCCATTACTCCTTTGTTTGTAAGTACACCAGATGTCATCAAACTAATCTGATTAGTGTAGCAAATTATAACTTGTATTTTTGTATTCTTGGAGGACATCAGTCAAAACCATTTTGAACATTTAAAGAGTGAAACCATAGGAGCTAACAAAGAGCAAGAGTCAGGATAACCTTGATGGTTTGTGCCTTGACAATGGAGTAGAAAGTTACCTTAAATTCTTTACCAGGGCATTGAGTGAAGCCCTTAGCCTAGCCAGGCTTTGTATCGAGCTATAGAGCCATCAGGGTGGCATTTGATGTTAAATATCCACTTGTAAGCCACAAGGTTGTGGTTTTAGAAAGTGGGACAAGATCTCATGTGCCATTGTGAGTGAAGCATCAAATTTAGTGGATATGGCTTGATGCCAATAAGAATGTTTAAGAGCTTCAGTGACACAGGATGGTTCAATGTTTAATGGAAGGGGATGTTTTGTTGTTGAAAAGGCTTGTTTCGGCTTGAATATATGATTCTTTGACTTGGTGATATGATGACTTCGTGTATGATTAGTAATGGGAGCAGGTAATTGAGGAGGGGGATAATGTTATTTGATGAAGAATTGATTTCTTGGGTGACTTCAGTTAAGGTGTTGAGACGTTGCGTGTTTAGAGTTAGGCTATGCTGTATGGCTGGGTTGGATTCATGCATGGGAGTTATTGACGTGGTCTTCGTGACAGATAGGAGGCATGGTTAGCATTATAAGGGCATAGTGAGGTGGATTAAGGGAAAGCGTAGTGGGTGCAAGGGAAGGGGATGTATTTAGTGGCAGAGAGGTGTAAGGAAATTGATCCTAAAAAAATGTGACATGCCGAAAGGTGATAATTATTTCAGAGATGGAGTCAAGGCATTGAGAGGATGATGGGTTATTGAGTAGCCATGGAAAATGCAGGGTTTGAATTTGGGTTGAAACTTATGAGTGGTATAGGGTCTTGTCCAAGGGAAGCATAGACATCCAAAGGCATGATGATTGTAATTGGGACTTTGAAGAGAATTTCATAGGGAGAGTGCACGTGAAGGATCAGAGAGATTAGGTGATTGATAAGATATACAACTATTTGAAATGCATGAATCCAAAATTTTATAGGTAAGTTGGAATGTAGAAGGCAACTACATCCAGTTTCCACTATATGTCTATGACATCGTTCTGCTGTACCATTAAGTTCAAGGGTTTGGAGAGGGGTAGTGAAGTAAGAGATGCCATGTTGAGCTAAAAAACACTTTCATGTAGTGAATTCACATCCGTTATCCATGTATAAAGAGACTAAAGGTATATTGAAATATCTTTCAGCAATGATCTTTAAAGTTGGAAAAATGGCAAACACATCATATTTATTTGTCATAGGGTACAAGTAAACGTATTTAGAAAAATGATCAACAAATATGAGATAGTAGGAGAAACCATTAAAAGACCTAAGAGGAGCTAGTCTCCGTACACAAGAGTAAACTGGTTGTAAAGGACGAGAATAGATAAGCTTGATGTAAAACAAGGAGATTCATGACTCTTGGCACATTGACAGGAAGGGCACACACTAATTTTATTGGCATTTGATGGCAAGTGATCAAATGTTGGAGGATGCAACGAAATCGATGGCCAAGTTTATGATGCCAATTGTTGTTTGATTGAGGGTAACTGACCATGGCTTATGGAGATGGGGTCTGTGTAGTAGGAAGGTGATACATGTCTTGATTATTAGGTCCTCACAGTAGAGCCACCCTTATTCTTATATCCTTCACCAAAAAATAAGAGGGAAAAAATTCGACAAAGACATGGTTAGTTTTGAAAAATATTGAAACAAATATTAATTTTGATGAATAGAGGAAACACAAAGGACATGAGATAATGTATATATATGAAAGGGAGGGAAGAGTGGTATTACTAGTGTGACTAATGTTCAAACCTGAGCCATAATCAACAACTAATTGAATAGTACCAGTATACGGTGTGGTAAGTGAAAGATTCTAGAGGTCATTAGTAACATGATGTGATGCGCCTCAGTCTATTAGCTAATTGGAGTTGTGAAGAGGCATAGAATTGGAAAAATTGGCATGTAGCATTGAGGCGGACCGAGTAGGATAGCCTTTGATTTTGTAACAACTTTTTGCACTATGGCCATGTTTTTCACAAATTAACAGATAATGGAAGATCCATTTTTGCATTTGTGGTGATTGTGAGAATTATGGGAGTGTCTATTGGAAAAGGAAGAAGGACCAAAGGTATAATTGTGAGATTGAATTTAGGGTTTATTGTAAGTATTATTGTTTCAATGGGCCACATAAGCAGTCGGGAGATGCTAAATTTGCATAAAAGCGATAATCTCACTTTAAAAATTTCATAATCAACCAATTTTTTCATATAATTCTTCAAAGCTAATTGGTGTTTCGCAAGTGTGAAGGGATGCTAAGGTTTCCATGTACTCATCTCTAAGACCATTGAGAGTGAGGATGTGATGCAGGCCACATTGCTTCCACATACTTGGAGAAGTTAGAACGCAAGAGGCATAAGTTGCTGTGTCATTTTCTGTTGGTGTTGTCGTTTTGCTGATTAGTTTTGTGTTAATTTGCTGTTTTTTTTATGTCGTTTTGCTTTGTGTTTAGGGCAGGTATTTGATGTTGGTTTGATCTCTGTTTTGGGGGGATTGAATATTTTCTGACTATGAATGAAATACCCAACGGTGGGTTTGATCTTCTTTGTTTTC
>JASKGM010006801.1:0-42465 GCA_034509205.1 Ceratonia siliqua
ATATAAATAAATGGCTCAGTGAGAAAGTACTTGTTAGCTTGGTATGCTTGGATGTGTTTTAGTTAACTTTACATGTTCCAAGAATTGAGGAGAAGTCATGAATTTAGGGGGAGCCATGCAAATTTCAAGAAAGAGACAATAATAGGGAAGTAGACCTCAACTTTTGTCTTATTATGCTTTCTAAATATTCTTTGCCAAAAGTTTTATATTTTTGGTTTGTCATCATAAAAAAGGGGAAGAATGTTGACTTTGGAACTTCCCGCATGATTTTGATGCTAATCCAAAAATACAAAACATTAAGAACGATCAACTCAAGAGTTTAACTGTAAAATGTTGCAGGGGGGGTGAAAGAGGAGTATATTAAGACCAAGTCACTAGAGGACAAAAAGGCAAGGCATGTGAGAAGTAAATAATGCCAAGTCATCAACAGCAAATGAGGGACAATACATATTTAAATTAAAGGAAGACAATGGCCAGTCAAACAAAGAAATAAGACAATCAAACAAAGAGGAAATCACAGCTAGATCTAGAAGGAGTTCTCATCCATAATCAAAGTCCTCAAATGAAGGAATGAGTAAAGTTGAAAGGAACCCAAAATAGGAGCTGCAACCTTCTTGGAAGACCAAGATCAAAGCACTCTAATGGAGGAGAAAGTAAAGTTGAAAATGGAAGTTGCAACTTTCATGGAAGACCAAGATCAAAATCTAATCCCATGATGAATTAAGGAGATTGTTGAATAGTGGAGAAAAATCCATTGGAGGTCAAGGGGATTGGACATAAGTCTCACATCGAAGCTGAACTAGTATAAATTACTGTGTTCCTCTTTATCTCCGTTTTGTTCGTTAAGTATTTATTTTTCAGAACTAGAAGTGATTGAATTTTAGGTACCTAAAAAGTTTCAAGCACCATGAAAGCTTTTAGGAGCCTTTTATATAATAAATTTAAAAAGTATTCTATTTTTGATTCTGTTTTAAGAAAATTCAAACATATTTATAAAATATTCATATAGTATCAATTTACTCCATCTTGGTAGTGTTAACTTTCATAAACTTCTATCCAATGCGAGTTATTTGACCTTGATTAAGTCCACACCGACTTCATTGCCAATTTATGAATTCTCTTTTCTTCAACTGCCGAAGAGCTATGCTTAGAAATGTGATAAAAAATGGCCAAATTTTGGTTGTTTAGCTATCAAGGTAGGAAGAGATGACATATGCCTACATGGGATCGATTGTGTCTACATTAACATCTCGGTGGCGTGGGAGTTTGCAATACTTCTATTTTCAACGATTGCCACTTACTAAGTAATACTGGAGAGTCTAAGAAACCCCAAGACTTTATATGCAAAGCAACTATTGGCCAAATACAGGTTCAAGCAGGTTGATTTGATTTGATTTGATTTGATTTGCTTCTTAACCAGTGTTCCTCTTCTTCGGTAATGTGGAAGGATGTTCACAAATTTGGTAGTTGGATTTATCAACAATTTTGCAGTGGAGGATGAGAGATGGGACTAAACTTAAATTATCAAGTCCTAAATGGTGGACGGCTTCAATCAATAATTTAGTGGAAGATAAACATTGTGCGTTCTCTCTTCAATCTATATACGGTACGTAGAGAATATATTTACTCCGGCAATTTTACTCTCATGGTGTCGCTTCCCTGATTAGCTTCCTTTTGCAAAGGCTAGGTTGAACCCGAGTCTATATTATATAAATAGTTAATATCGCTAAGCTTGAATAGAATCTAATTCGGTCTCCTATCTTTGTCTAACTCTAGTTGGGCCAAATGTCAAATCAACTATAAGATGAAAAAAGTTTAAGATAAATTTGGTGTATTTATACTCTAATAGAGATGAATATATAAATACTAACACCAATTCACGTTTTCATTAAAAAAATTGTTGTTTATTTTATTTTAAAATTTTAAAAACATGATTTTCAACTCACTAATAATTTTTAATTATAAAAATAAATAATATTATCTTACCATCTTACTATTCTTTAAAATTTAAAAACATATTAATCTCATTTTATAATTTTTATGGGATAATTTTAGCACACAAAAACAACAAAAACACCAAATAGCTTCAAAGTCATTTATAATAATGTAGATTGTAGAGGTAAGTTTCAATGAATGTCATTTCCATTCATTTGTTGTAGGAAAAATTATTATTTGGTGTCTATGCGTACTAAATTCTTGTCATGTACAGTTCATCTTTTTCTTTATACTTCATAAAAATGATTATTTAATTATGAAAAGTGATTATTATACAATTATGTTATAATCATAATATAATAACTATTTTTTATAACCAATTAATCATTTTTTTGTAAAGGAAAAAATATATAAATAATATATGACCCATTTGAAAATGGTGGTTTCTCCCCTACTCATGAGTAGGGGAGTTGTTTTTAATTTTTAAAATTATAAATTTTAGTTTTTTTATTTTTGTTATAATTTTTATTTTAAGAAATAAGTTAAAAGAATTTTAAAAAAAAATTGAAAAAATAAAAAAAGAATCAAAAGCTTTTTTTTTAATTTTTTTTAGTTTTCTTATTATGTTTTTTGAATTATTTTTTTATTAATGTTTTATATAATTTTTTTAATATTTGTAATATTTTTTTAATTTTTTTCAAAATTTTTTAAGATTTTTTTAACTTATTTCTTAAAATAAAAAAACAAAAAAATAAAAAAAATTTAAATTTAAATTTAAAAAATTAAAAATGCTACTCTTGAGTATTGCTACTCAGGAATAGCATAGTAATCACCTTTGAAAATTTGGCAGCATAGAGCATCATCAAGTGGGAATTTGATGTCCCAATAGGCCCCAAATAATATTTTTCCTTTATTGTATGTATATCAAATTTATGTTAGAAACTTTTCATAAAATTGTTAAAATGAAAGCAAATATGAAATAAATGATAAATCTCATAATTAAGACCATTAATAAGGCGGTTGGGACAATAACAATGCAGCCCTAACTTTTAAAAATATTGTTGAATAAGAAGTAAAAAAGTATAAAAAATTTTCAAAATATTTCAAAAAATTTTCAAAAAAAAATACTAGAGATAAAACATGGTTAAATAATATCAAAAAATAACAAAAAAAAAAGAGATAGAAGATGAAAATACAATACTATAATCCCAAAATAAAGTTATAACAACAAAAATCTACGTTAATAATATTGTCAAAATAAGCTAGCTATATACATGGTTAAATTATTATAATCAATCTAAGTAAACTAACCCACTTAATTTTTATTATAAATTAAATAATTACATAATAAAAAAGGATATAATTAAAATTTTAAAATTACAAAAAATAGAGAAAAAAAGTAGAGAAATTTAAACATAAAATTTGTGCCGAATCTTACATAATTTTAATATTTGATAATAAAAAAAGAAATGATTTTTGTACACTCTTTTTCTCTTACACCAGCATACACTACCATTATTTAAAGAATATACTTCTTTTACAGTGGGCCCGCTCTGTTTTTCTTCTCAATTTAATATTTCTCCCCTCTCACCCCATTTCAAAGCAAGTCTGAGTGTAAAATGGGGTAAAAACTGTTTGGTGTACAAATAGCATTCCTCTAATATAAAATATTAAACAAGCCAAAGATAATCATCACCGAATTCAACTACATTAATAGACCCAAGACTTTATTAACGAAATCTGAAATGTAAAATCACGTAGTATATGTAATTTTCTAATAGTAAACATTTGTTTGGGTTGTCTTCAAATTAGAGACTCGTGATTTAGAGACAATCTAACATTATTAGACCTTTAATTTGGTCAGATTTTTTTATTCCACATATTAATTTTAGTAAAAAAATTTTAAAAATTAAATTTAATAAAAAAAATTAAATTTTGATTTAATTTAAATATAATATATATTAAAATAATTAACTGTGTTGTTAATTAACTGATCAAATAAAATAAAAAATATTTAAATAAGGTTAAAATAGCATGTATTGAATAAAATTTAGAATAGAGTTATTTGAACAAAATTGAAAAAAATAAATATAATTTACACTTAATAAATAAATATGTGCGCGTGTAACCCACGTGCTAATTGATGGTCGTTGCAAATGCACAATCGAAGAGACAGAAACCCCTAAAACCCCATTCGTCTCAAAACTCACGCCCCCTCGTCAAAACCAACAATTTCCTGCCCATTAATACTTAACGAAGTGGCCATAAAGCTGAAGATCTACAGAGACAGAGACAGAGACAACAGAGGGAGAGCGGAAGAGACAGAGACGCGTAAGAAAACCAAACAACAACAATGTCGATCGCCTTCTGCGTCAGTCCCTCTTCGTACTCTCCCTTCTCTTCCCCCAACTTCAATGCCTCTACTTCCACCCCTTCGTTTCCCTCCTCACCCTTCCTCCGCCTTCGCCTCACTCTGCCTTCTGCACCACCAACCATCTCCTCCCTCTTTCACCACTCCAGGAATCTCCCTTTCATTCTCTACTCCTCGACCACCAGCGGCGGCGGAATCGGCGGTGGTGGATTTTCTCGCCGTGGAGGCGGCTGCGGGGGAGATGAAGACGGCAATGCCGGGGATAACAGCGACAACGAGGCGATTATGGTGTTGGCGGAGGCCGGGAGGTCGTTGGAAAGCGTGCCCAGTGACTTGGCGAAGGCGATCAAGGACGGTAAGATTCCTGCTTCGGTGGTCTCTCGGTTTCTAGAGCTCGAGAAGTCTCCTTTCTTCAGGTGGTTGCTTCAATTTGGTGGCTTTAGAGAGCGGCTTCTGGCGGATGATCTGTTCTTGTTCAAAGTCTTCATGGAGTGCGGTGTTGGTGTCTTCACTAAGGTTTTGTGTTTTCTGCGTTTGATTTAATCTTATTTAAACTTTTGAAAAATAGCCACAATAACTGCCTCTGTTCTTCTCCGTTGGGCTTGTGGTTTGGTTGGTTTTGTTGATTCTGTCAAATAGTAGAATTCTACGAGGTTGGGAGTACTTCTACATGTTGAGATTCTCCTTCGTTTGTTATGTTGTATGCTTGCGAAACATCGGACCTCGATATGGTGATTGTCTTGTGAAGAGTGCAATAGATATTTACTAGTGATGAAAGTATGAAACTAAACATGGAAAGACAATACGAACAACATATTTCCATCCAGAATTATAGGTTCAAATGATTTAATGGGAATAACCTGGTACTTAATTCATTGCTTTGGGAACATTTAGACACATATTAATAGTTTGTCAATCATATAAACATGTAGATATGCATGATATGTGAGTTATTGTTGTTTGAGCAAGAGGAAAAACAAATCATTTCCTTTTTTCTGACCTAATTACCTTATAAAGCAATGCCTGTTTTCAATCATGGTAATTTTTCTGTTTATTTTTTTGTTGTGCTCATTGACAATCACCTTTTACTTCTGTTTTCTTCGTAATTTTATTTTCTAGACTGCTGCTGAGTATGAACGCCGGAGAGAAAACTTTTTCAAGGAGCTGGAAATTGTTTTTGCCGATGTGGTATGAATATTCTCATTACGTTATTGCTGATCAATCTGCGCAGTGCTACACTATGTTCCTAGTTACAGCACATCATTTGACTTCTTCACTTTGGGCATGAATATGGTCAATACCACCAGTTCATTACCAACTACTTTCTGATACAGTAATTCATTCCCTGCCATTTATGTTTATTGGCATTAAGCCATTGAATTTTTTATTGTTACAGGGGATTCTATTTACATTTGACATATACCTCAGATGTATTTTGTGTCTTGATTGATTACTCTTGAGATATCTGTAGAGAAAGACAATTTTCCATTGCTTTCACTTTAAATTTTCAAATTTTTCTTGCTTGTTCCACGATAGAGAAACAATGAAAGACCAATATATCTGATTATAAATATATAATGCTACAGATGAGCTAGTGAAATTGACAACAACCTTCTCCTTTTTATGCTAAATCCAAATAGCAAATGCAGAAAGCAAAACAGAATATGACAACTAAAACAATAATGTGTGTTGGGAGACTTGTGTAGTTGTGGCTTCTTTTTTTTGATCCATTTTACAAATTTGGTTGAAATTTTTGTGGTTCTGGAATATATGTTACATGAACCTGGATGCGGTGAGTGGATTGAGCAGAGTTCCTCTCAGCGGGGAGAATGATCTCTGATAACCTGGGTTACAGCCAGAGTGGTGTAATATTTTTCTTTATTGTTTAAGGTCTATAAAAGAATGCACTGTTGCCATTGCTTATTTGGAACACTCCTATCTTTCCTTGTAGATGAATTTATACACTAACATTTGAATTCGATATCTGATTTTATTTTATTTTATTTAATCTCTAATTTATGTGTTTCCGTGTGTGGAATTTCACTTTGTACTTGTGACAGTTGACACAAAATATTGGTTCCTGTGATAAATCTATTAAAGTGAATAGCGTAACTTAACTTTTACATATACTTTTCTTAGGTCATGGCCATATGTGCAGATTTCATGCTGGTTTATCTTCCTGCGCCAACCGTATCTCTTAAACCAGCACTTGCAATCAGTGCAGGATCGATTGCTAAGTTTTTCCACAACTGTCCAGACAACGCATTTCAGGTCTTTATATTTCTCATAGACGAATGGTTTAGATTAGTTTCACAGTTTTTCTAATTAAATGTTATCAGTAGTTGGTTCCCTATCACACGCTTAATTTTCTTCTGCAGGTTGCTCTCTCTGGAACATCATATTCATTATTACAGAGGATTGGTGCAATTCTGGTATGTATAATTTGGTAATTTCTGTCTTCTTAGCTTGCAAGTTGTATACATTTTCTTCGTTCTTTTTAGCCTTTTATAAATTTACTGTATCTCATATTTCTATATAATGTGTTTACATGGCACAGCGTAATGGGACAAAGCTTTTTGCAGTGGGGACGGCTTCATCACTGGTTAGTTCTCATTATTCCGGGGAGTTTTTCCCCTTTATTGTTTTAAAAGAGAAACTATTTAGTGTTTGGCCTTTGCTTGATCTTTACTTCATTATGGGCATTTCTAAAAGTTGTTTCATTATTTATCACAAAAGTTTAGCCAATTTATAATTTTGAGATCGAGTCAACTGATTTTAGTCTTTTCATTTATCTTCAAATTATGGTGATTCTAGCCAGAGCTAGTATTGTATGAATTCTAGAATGGAAAAGAGCAAAATTTTGAGATATTCATGTGTTGCCAATGATTATTATGACTCTTGGACATCCATTATTTGTTTTGTATGGTTTAGTAATGTTTTATGCGTCTAAGTGTGAAAGGCTTTGACATCTAGGCTGGGTGTCTTCTTCCGTCATCCACTCATCCCCATATGGAAGATGGGACAAGACTTGGAAAGTGTCATCATATGACCCCTTTCATTTCCTGTCATTCCTATTCTTGGTGGTAATGCAAAATATTGCAAGGAACAGGTAGAAACATGATTAAGATAATTTACACTATATTTTTTAGAGAACCATTAGGAGTTTTATTAATCTCGATTGAAATAATACAACCAACAGAATCTTCCTTGCATTGGCATTGACTAATGTGATGAATACACAACAAATTATGTCTAGGCTCAGATCAACATAGATGTGGACAAAATGAACTTCAGCCTTTCTTTGGATAAATTGTATGTGGGGAAAGAAGGGGAAGAGAATAAAGGGATGGAGGGTGGGACTGATTTGACATGATACATAATTATTCTTATGAACAACTGCTTTTGTAAATGTTCTTCAAATACAAATTTGAAATCTTTGATCAAATTGTTCTTTAGTGTGAGATATAGAAGGGCATAAATGGTTCTCAAGGACCTATGTGATGTTTTGTAACTTCATTCTTCAATAAATAATCCTGCCATTTGTTCTTCTTCTGAGCTGTTGTCAGTCAGAGTGGAATCAATTGAGTCTAGGTATTGACATATATTGCATTTTATATTCGTTCAGGTTGGGACAGCTGTGACAAATGCCTTGATTAATGCAAAGAAGGCTGTTGATAAGTCCTCTGCTGAGGAAGTTGAAAATGTTCCCATATTATCTACCAGTGCTGCCTATGGTGTCTATATGGCAGTTTCTAGCAACCTCAGGTAAAAAGAAAGTGAAATTAGTGGCGAAATGTTTGATGATTGTGGTCTAAAATCTGTTAATGCTTCAAGCAAGCTTTAACACCCCTCTAACATAGAAGTTATTTCTTTGTTAAACACTAGTTATAGATATATTTTAGGAAGTATTCCATTGGGAAAACAGTATGCGCAAAAAAAAATTTTTTTAATGTTTATGTGAGTGCTCTCACTTGTACATAGTTCAGTAATCTTTTCTTTGGTTGCATTAGCATTGTTAATATATTTTGACTCACCGAAATTCATGTGTGGACTAGCATCTCAGCATACCATGAAAAATTGCTTTGGTAGAAAAGCCTTGTTATGTTCAAATTTGTCACAAGTTCTTATATGGAGTTTGGACGACCAACATTCAATATACAACTACGTTGCTGGACAAGTGAAAATATTAAGATACCCAAATTATTATAAGAGATGGTGTTGCATAAATTTAAGACAAGTTTATTGCATGACTTGCTGGAGAAAACTCACGGTTTATGAAATGAACTCTTTTCTTTTGCCATATTTCTTTTATAATGACTGCTATCCATCACATTTAAAAAATGTTCTATCCTGTTCATTCCACACCAGCAACTGGTAATATATTTTGTGGTCGTCTATAATCTTTACCAAGAATTTGATTTTGTTCTCATAGGTATCAAGTTCTTGCTGGAATTGTTGAACAGCGGATTTTAGAGCCTTTGCTACACCAGCACAAGCTTATACTTACTGCAATTTGCTTTGCTGTGCGGACTGGCAATACGTACCTGGGTTCATTATTGTAAGAATTATGATACCTTTGCTGAATACTTGTGAAAAGAGCTTTATTTGTTGCCGGCGGCTCATGTTTTGCAACTTTGTCTTGACAGGTGGGTGGATTATGCACGTTGGATTGGAATTCAGTAGGCTCGAAACTAAAAGAATTGGCTGTTCTTTCTTCGTGGACATCATGTTTCTCCAGATGCTCATTTGCTTTCATTGTAGGTCACAACAAAGAGGACAAAATAGAAGCAATGTATTCTTTGGGAGGTTTACTTGTAGGATTAGGTTTTCTTCCATTCTCCACCAATATATTTATATGCTCAATGCTGAGAACGCTACGGATTCTTGTTTTTAGTACAATTTTTCTTATTCAATTTAACTTTGTGGACATAATTTTAGTATTAGCAAAGAAATCCTACTGCCTCGAGTACTACGGTGGCTCTCTCTTGACCTTTGTAACGCAGAGTTGTTTATTTCATTTATATGTAAACTAAAATTTTAGTATATTTTTATGTACACAAAACAAAATTACATTTATATATAAGAGAAGAGTCACCATAGTAGTGAGTCTTTAATAAACTCAGTACTGTGGTAAGATTAGATATGTTCCCCTCAGGTAGCCTGGTTATAGTTTTTTAGTTTGAATTGTTGTGTAAATAGATTTATTAATTTGTATGTGTGACTTGCTGGTTTACTTGTCTTCTAAAACCAAAGTGGGTTCACATCTTTTGGGCGCTAGTTTGTTTTTATGGAGGGGTGGGAAATGATGATGGAGAATGAGAAAATAATTGAAGTCATTGTTTGGATGATTTTAAAGTAATAGTCCCCTTACAACGTGTTCTCAAATACTTCCTTTTCATTTTATACCTTAATCTGAATACCCTCAGTCAGGGTGGAGGGGGGTGGTTGTAATTGGAATGTATTGTCTCTTTATTATTTATTTAATCATTATTTTTTCTTACAAAGGCAATATTAGAAGCTTATATTTTTTGAATAATTTTATTCAAGTGATTTTAAAGATACTATATTTAGAATGTTGTCCCATGAAGCTTTTTTTTAGAATATCTTTAAAAAAAAATAGAATATATTTTATAATAGTACTAGAAAGAAAAAAAAATTATATAACATTTTGTAAAATGCAATATCTCTGAAAGAAATTAAAAATAATTCCCTCCCTTACTCATATAATTCAATTAATTGCCATTTAACTTTTAAGCAATGGAAAGAAAATTATAATTTTTTTGGCTAAACTCTTGTTTTTGTCCTTAAAGTTTAACCTAAATTTTAATTTGGTCCTAAAATTCTACTGTGCCAATAGCATTCCAAATGTTGGTAAATTGTTTTAATGTAATCCTTTTCACTAACTCATTGATTAACAGAAAATGCTGATATGGATGTAACGTGGCTAATTAAAAGCACACATGGCAATTTTATCTGAGTGTTTGCCACCACATACAATTTAAAATGATTTTATCTCAAAAATACATCTACAACGTAAACTTAAGTGGCTAATTATGCGAAGCTACATATTATGCAATCTTTTTGACGCATGTTAAAATCAAATTGGACTGACTGACGGAAAAAAATTTGTAATGCTCAACGAAAAAGCAAAATGCGAACCTGAAATGCTCTCTGCAATGGCTCCTCAAGTATCATTATTCATAATTCAACCAAGAACTAATAAAACGATGGAGGAAGTTAGAAACCCAGAAGGAAAAATGAGCAAGCAAGTGATAGAAGAAAGAAATAAAGGGAAGACCTTGATCCATCAATGCTCGCAACTGGTTGACAGCTCTTCAGAAACGACCCCCTTTCTTGAGTCTCTAAGAAAATATCCAGAAACCCAGAATGTTTGGCGTAATGCGCACAACACCGAATTGATTAGCAGATTTAAAGCCATAGATGTTGAATTGATCCTTCAGAAGCCATCCAATGAGTGCGATTATTTCTGCCTAGCTGATTTCCCTTGAATTTGAGAAGAGACCTAATTTCTAAGATTAGAGAAGAATATGAGAGAAGAAATTGGGAATGGGGTTAATCATTTGGAAAAAAACATGGACACCTCCTCAATTTTAAGTTGCATATCATTTTCATTTTAAAAGTTGTTAAATCGAACCCTAAATGTCTTTTTGTTTATATTTTGTGTTTTATCCATTTCAGTTAACTCTGTTAAGGGATATGAGATTTACTGAAAAAAGTTTAGTATTACAGTAGCACTGTACTCAATGCTACCGTAACTCACAAATGGAGTAGACCACTCAAAATATATTGAGTGTCCCACTTTAAAAAAAAAAAGTTTAATCCCTTTTTTGAGTTGCTCAGTGCTACCCGTAGCATTAAATATTTTCTCAAGATTTACATTTAATAACTTATTCATGTGTTATATTTTTCATTGACTAAGAATAAAAATATTTTGTGAAATTAAAATTACTTTATAAAAAAATATAGTTTCTATTATTTCTCTCCCTTTCCCTTCTCTCTCCCTTCTCCGCAATTTCTCTTTTGCGATAGCCATGGAAGAAGAAGTTCCTCCCTCTCTTTTTCTTATTCTTCTTTTAATCCTTAGAATGATGGTATCTCAGAAAATAGAAAATCATTGCCAATGTGCTTCCCAAGAAGGCTCGATTGTTTTATTTTTTGTTTCACGATTCGTTTCTTAAAAGTTGGATGTTAGGGTTTGTAAAGATGAAAAATAAAGACAGGTTGTAGTTGATGATACTACTAAAATTTTTGATAGGTTTTTGTTGTTTTCTTTTGACTATGGTGGTTGTTTAGATGAAGTACCGACAAGTACTATCCACAAAAACAATAAATGGGAAGACTATTGAGCAAAGCAAAATAGAGAGAGAGAGAGAGAGAGAGAGAGAGAGAGAGAGAGAGAGAGAGGGAGGGGAGCCTTTGGTTTTCTAAGAAAGAGTGATAGGGTGAGATTGCGTAATTACTACTGGTATATGTTGGATCTCAGAGGGTTGATTCAAACTAAAATAAGTGTATTACAGGCCTTAAGTTCTCCAAATTAGGGGATGGAGATAAAACCAAAATACAAAACATTCATTGCCTAATATAGAGGGAAACTTCCTATTTAAACAAAAAGCTACAATGACTAAATAGTTCCTACGTTCCTCAAACTGCGTTGACTTTGCCCCAGTGCTATTCCTCGAGCCACGCATCACTCCATTGCCTAGTAACTCGGCTATGCCATGATAGTGGTTTGCCAACTCTAAACTCACGAGTGTTGACCCTTCTACCTTTTGTCTTTTATTCCACATGGTCAAAGTACACTGTTCTATATACTTAGATATTTAGGATTGGGCTCCTAATCCTACGTATCACGCGCTACCCCTAGGACTTCATCCTTGTCCTCAAGGTTGAGATCGTGGAACTGATTCTAGATTAGCTCAATAGACTCCCAAGTGGCGTCCTCCTTTGGCAAATGTTTCCAAAGGACCAGCACCTCGGCAATTATCACATTACCTTACTTCACCCACCTGAAGTATTTGGCATACATTGGTTTGAGTTCCAAATGACCGTCATTGATTGTTGGGGGTATAGTGCACTGTGAAACAGCCTCTATTCCAATTCTCCATTTGAGGCACGAGATGTGGAGCACCGGATGAATACTTGACTGTTATGGAAGTTCTAATTTTTATACTACGGTTCCAATATTTTCTAGCACCCGATAGGGTCCGAAATATTTATATGCTAGTTTTTGGTTTGCTCGTTTGAAGGTTGATTGTTGACATATTGCTCATTTGAAGGTTGATTATTGACATAATGGTTATAGCTTGACTTAGTCGTTCATTTAAAATGAATCACGCAGCAGTGGGAATCATCTTGTTGCTTTATTCAGTTTCTGGCCCTCTCCATATTTTGTCTCAGTCGTCATAGCAATTCACCCTTATTGCAGAGATCCTTGTTAACTTCCTGCACTACTGCACTTCCAGGTGAATAACGTGTGATTATTGGTGATGGTTTGCCATATATGGCTTGGAAATGAGTGAGTCCAATTGCCAGGTGGAACATGGTATTGTACCAGCACTCGGCCCATAAGAGGCAATGGCTCCATTACTTTAGGGATTGACTTAAGAGACAGCAGAGGTACTGTTGCAAGCTTCTATTCACAACCTTTGTTTGGCCATCGGTCTTCGAATGGTATGTCGAGGACATCTTATATTGTGTACATTGTAGTTTGAAAAACTCTTGACAAAAGTGGCTTGTAAAGACTGCACTGCGATCGCTCATAATGGTTCAAGGAATTCCATGGAGCTTGCCACATTCTAAACATAAATCTCCACAAATTTCTGAGCTATAAAAAGGTGCATCACACAAATGAACTGAGCGTACTTTGTCAAGTGATTGACTATTACTAGAATACCATTTTTCCCATTAGAATTTGGCAGCCCTTCGATGAAGTCCATTGAGACATCTTCCTAAACTTGAGTGGGTATTGGCAAAGGTTGAAGGAGACGTGACGGTGATCGTGAATCAACCTTATTTTGTTGATAGACGTCGCACCCTACTATGGACCTATTAGGATGTTCTTATAAAAAAAAAAATATCTTCTATAAAATGAGAAGTTGATTCTAGAAAAATAAGGCATTTTTTCATAAGGAAGTGCTATTTTACGTTCAAATGTAGTAATAGAAAAATATTTTTATTTCTCCTTTTGTCAAACTCCTTAACTGAAGAAATCAAAAAAACTATCTTCTCTTTAAAGTTAAAAAACTCCTTTATTTCAACTTCTCCTTTTTGTTAAAAGGAGATGCGAATAATTTAAGTTGTATCAAAATGCCTTTTTCTTAAAAAAAAAAAAAAGCCTTCTCCCTAAAATAAAGGATATGCGAACGGGCCCTATATAGTCTTGCAAGCCACTTTTTAACTTGCACCAATGGAAAGCTTGTGCGATTCTCTTCCATGTCCTCAATACCCCAAAATGGCCTCATCTTCTTGTTTCATGAAATTCTTGTAGTATGTAAAGCCTTAAGGATGATTCTTGTGGAATTACCACCCACCCTTTGTACCATAGCAATTCATTCTTCCATTCATAATCACATTCCTCATATGTCTTGGCTCCTAAACGGCTCTTGATCTCTTGGGCCCAAGGGTATTCTACTACTTCTTTTCTTATTTCTTCTTAGATCATAAACTGTGGTTTTGAGATGGCCCATAAAATTGGTGATCTAACTTTTCTTGAGAGTGAGTCTGTTGCATTGTTTTCTTTGCCCGGCTAGTATAAGATTTCATATTCATAGCCCAACAGCTTTGTGACCATCTTTTGTTGCTCTAGTGTGCCTACTCGCTAGTCTAAAAATTATCGTAAGCTGCGTTGATATGTGATGATTCAAAATTTCTTCCCCAAGAGGTAAAGCCTCCAATAGTGAATGGCTTCCATGATGGCTAACATTTCTTTCAAGTATATAGGCCATGCTCGTTTCTTGAGGACTAAAGCTCTACTTAGGAAGGCTTTTGGGGAGCCCTTGTCAAAACAACACTGCCCTAATACCTGCGTTTGAGGCATTAGCTTCAATTATAAAAATGTCTTCAAATTTTGGGATGGCAAGGACATGTGTAGTTATCATGGTGGTTTTGAACTCTTCATGCTACTTCATCCCATTGGAATTTGCCTTTCTTAGTAACTGCATTAGTGGTTTGGCTATGATTTCATAGTGGCAAGCAAACTTGCATAATACCCAAGTAACCCCAAGAACTTCAGAGCTCTGTTACTTTGATAGGTCTCAGCCACTTTTTCATGGCTGCCATTTTGCCTTCGTCCACTTGTACCTTGTTCCTAAATATTAGATGGCCTAAGTAGTATACTTGCTTTAGGACAAAAGCGCATTTGGGGCATTTGAGGAAGAACTGTTGTTCCTAGAGGATTTTGAAAGTACCTTTGACGTTTTCTAAGTGAAAAGCCTAAATACAGCTGTATATCAAGATATCATCGAAGAACACAAAGATGAACTTACGCAACAAGGCCTAAAGATGGAATTCATAGTTACTTATAAAAGGTTGATGGTGTGTTGCAGAGTTTGAACGTCATCTTGTGCATCCTATGCATCCTGAACGTCATATTGTGAACATCTTTGTGGTGAATACAAATATGATGGTAGCCCGCTCTCAGGTCGAGCTTAGTGAAGTACTTGGCCCTGTAAAGCTTGTTAATCATGTCGTCGACAATTAGGATTAGAAAACGGTCTTCGATCGTTACTTTATTCAGTGCTCGGTAGTTCATACAAAACCTCCATGATCCATTTTTCTTTTTTACTAGTAGGATTGGTGACGAGAATGGACTATGGCTAGGGGGAATAATTCTATTCGTCACTATTTCTGCTACCTATTTCTCTATTTCATTCTTCTAGGTGTGTGCATAACAGTAGGGGTAGACATAGATGGCCAAGGCTCATTCTTTCATTGGTATTTTGTGGTTAAACTCTCATGGGGTGGTAGGGAGTGTGGTTCCTCGAAGATGGAGACAAACTCATACAGGATGTTGTTTAGTTCTTCAGGTAATGACAACTTGCCAGATTCTTCTTCCTTAACCCCTTTGATTATTGGTGCAAACAAAGTACCCCCTTCTCCAACTTCCTTTTCAAGCAATTACATCGTAGTGTTTACTAACGACAGTTCTTTCAAGCGATGAAATACTTGGGTTTGTCCCTGCTAATCAAATTTCATGGTCATTTCACACCAATCACATAAAACTGGTTTGAGCTTTCTCAGCCACTAGATGCCCAAAACCACATCCAATCCTTATAGTGGAAGGGAGAATAATGTAATGTGGTAGTGGAGCCCCCTTGGGCCTTGATTGATATGCCTTTGTGTTTCTCTTGACATGGTAGTTGGCCTCTACTCGCTATCTTCAAGTTGAAACTTTCCATCAGAGTCATCGATAGGCGAAGTTGCTAGGCTATATAGTGGCTCACAAAGTTATGACTCGAGCTACTGTTCGCTAGTAAGGTCACCGGCTGCTAGTTTATGCAGGCTTGTTCATCGTTCGTGGTCTTTTCCACCTTGAGAATGTGTGGAGTGTAATTTTGGCTAGTTCCTCTGTTTCTTGTTCAACTTCCTTTGTTAATGTCGTAAGGAGACTGGCTCTGTTTCACCTTCATCCACTTCATCTCTTTCAATTACGAATAATTGCAGTGTTTTGCACTTGTGGCCAAGGGTAAATTTATCATTCTAGTTAAGATATAGGCCTTTCTCCCTTCTTTGCTCATTTCTTCCCATGAGATGTGTTTGATTAGGTTGTTTGTGGCTTGTTTTAAGGCTAGGTATGGGGTTGCAGTCTGCGAGGCTGGTGTTGGACATACCAGTAGGTTGGCATCAGTCTTTGTCTGTCATCGTTTTCTTGTGATCTAATCATCTTTCTTTTGAGCCACTCTATTAACCTTACACAATGTTCTAGGTTTAGCCATTCACACCTCATCAGCTATCTCGTCATGTAGGCCTCCTAGAAAGGTGCTGGCTAGCGTCACTTGTGGCCATTCCACCACCCTATTAGCCAATCTTTCAAACTTGTGCTAGTAGTTGTGTAGTGTTCCTGTTTGTTTCACTTTCGACAATGCCTTGTCAAAGCCTTCATACTTTGTGGGACTAAAATGGATTATTAATTCATGTTTAAAAAGGCCCCAGGTAATTTCTTTTCCTTATTCCTTGTATACCCACTTAAGCTACTACCACCATTAATTTGCTTCTCCTTTTAGGTGAAACGAGGCTAGGGAAACTCTTTGTTCTTCGTCGATTTCTTGGAATTCAAAATATTAGATTGCTTGCTGAGCTATTTTGTGGGATTATCACCGAAAAATCGAGGAAAATTGATCTTCACAAATCTGAGTGGTGGAAGGAAGAGTATCCCTCTTCTCTGTGAAACCCTCCATGCAACGACGAGCTCTTTTTGCTTTGTTGGTGAAGTGACCTCTCCCACGACGACCAAAACCTAGATCCCTGAAGTCAAGGATCTCCTTTAGTTTGTCTTCTATGCCACGTATCTGTGCTCGTGCTTCTTCTGATTCGGTGGCTGACAGATGCAACCCCTTCGAACTCTAGTGATCCAGTCCCTCCTTGTTGGACCATTGCTTTGATACCAGATTATTGGAACCCAGAAGGTTGATTCAAACTTAAATAAGCGAATTATATGCCCCAAGTTCCCCAAATTAAGGGATGGAGAAAAAACCACACTACAAAACATTCATTGCCTAATACAAAGGGCAACTTCCTATTTAAACAAAAAGCTATAATCACTAGCAGGTTCCTACGTTCCTCAAAGTGCGCTGACTTTGCCCTAGCGATGTTCCTCAAGCTACACATCACTTTATTGACTGGTAGGCTATGCCACAACAATGGTTCGCCAACTCTCACCTCACGATTGTTAACCCTTCTCCCCTATGTCTTCCGTTCGACATCATCAAACTACACTGGTCTGTATGGCTGGATATTTAGGATTGGGCTACCTAATCCTGTATGGTCTATCAATATAAGAATTAGAATCTTTTCAATTTCTGGGTTTAGTTTGAATTGAACAAAACGAATTTAATAATGAAAATTGAGGAATAAGCTTATTATAAGGTAATTTAGAAAATTTTGGTGTTTTTTTTTAACGCTATCCAATGTTAAAGTTGAGGAAACTTGAGGTAAGATAAGAATGAAGACAAGACAGCATCGACTTGTTTTAAAACTCACTAAAGCTTCTTTGTTTTAGAAAAAGAGAGTCACTGACTACTATCAATCTTCCATTTTTATGTTTGTCATTTTTGTAATTGTAAATAACCGATCATTTTTTTCCTCTTTTCTAGTACATCATTGAGTGGGAAAAATTAATAATACTCCCCATCGCACTCAAGTGAGTGCGATCAGTGGCAGACCCACCTTATACGGGGTGGGTACAATTACCCCATTAGAAAGATTTTTGTTTATTATATATGTAAAAAAAAAGTTTTAGTCCCAAAAAATTTAGAAGTTGTCCACATATAGGCTCATCACTCCTTTAGTCAGTTGTACCTCACTAATTTCTTTTAGATAAAATTTAAATGTCACTTTATGTGCTTAATTTTTATCATAATTTTACTCATAATTTTATGCTAGCTTGAATTTAATTTTCTTATTTATTAGAATCTTTATCTACTTTGTTTAATTTTATTTAGGAATGAATAAAGTAAAGAAAATAAGAAATTTTGCTTCAAGTTATAGCATTCAACCTGATCTTTCGCAAGTAAAAAAGAAAGACAATTAAGAATTTATTTAAAAAATGAAACTCAAATGCTGAAATGTGATCGTTTAGCATTACAAAGAAGTGATTAAGACATTGTATGTAGATGCTATAGCATTATTTAGAGTATGCAAGGAAAGATTGCAAAGCATGAGAGATAATGATTGACATAATTTACTGTATGTATCATTATCTTGTGAGAATCAAAATATTGACTTTCCAAATATGAATGATGCATTCATGACACAAGAAATATCAAGGCATAAAGTTAAAAAATGTTCAAATTTGCATTACTTTTAAGTTGAGTTATTCTATCATATGATTGATAAACAATTTCAAGAGCTTAACAACATATTGATAGAGGTAAACACTGAATTGCTTCTTTGTGTAGAGAGCTTAAATCCAAGAGACTCATTTTTTGCATTTGATAAGAAAAGTGGACTTGTTTGGCTAAAGTTTTATCCATAAGAATTTTCTTTTGTAGAACTTATGGGGCTTGATAGTTAACTTGAAACATATATCATAAATATTTGTTATGATGATCAATTTTCAAAGATAAATGGGATTAGTAATCTTTTTGAAATGTTGGTGAAAATTAGGAAAAATATTGTGTATCTAGTGATATATTTACTTCTGAAGTTAACTTTGATTTTGCCCGTAGCAACTTCAACAATTGAAAGATGTTTCTTTATACTAAATTTTGTGAAGAATGGAATACACAATTGTATGGAAGATGAATTGTTAAAGGATTGTTTGGTCACATACATAGAGAAAAATATTTTTGATAATGTTGAAAATAAAAAAATATACATTTTTAAAATATGAAAACACGTAGTGAACAATTATAATTTTTAAAAGTTGAAATATCTTGTGTTTTTTGGCCATGAGATTATGTATTTTGTGTGAGACCTTGAATATAATTAAAGATTTGGTAAGAGTAAAAATTACTTTTGTAATATTTTATTTATAAACTATAGTCTACTTTTTATTCTCACTAATAAAATTTTTTTAGTCCGCCACTGAGTTTGATGAGTTTTCACAAGAGATGGGGCCTTCCTCACCTCTTGTGAGAAGTGAGGGCCCTTCCTCTTATGTGAAAAACCGATGCATTCAAGTGAGTGCACTAATAGTACTAAATATTTCCTCCCTCGAGTGATGAAATGATATGGGGTTAATTAAGCTTTTGCGTTTGATAATAGTAACAGTTTATGAATTTGTTTTAATGCTTATAGCATCTTCATTCCATTCAGCGGCCCCAAAAATTTTCAAAAAACTTATTTTTTTCTCTTAATCAATTATTATTATTTATCTCATCTACTAGATATTGGTTGACCAAAAAAAGATAGGAGCATTCATCCATTTGACCGGTGACTTTGTTCAAGGAGTTGAGGGGTGAGCTGATTGAGGTATTGATTTACGGCTCAGAATTTTCATCATTTCATATTATTATCCTTGAAAGAGTTACTCTTTGCCTTTTTAAGATATTTGTTATTTTTATATAAACTTTACAAAACTCACAAAATATTTATTTAATACAACATATTTTCTCTCTCATGATTGTGAAGTCAAAAGTTTGCTTTATACACATTTGTAAATTTTGGGAAGAATACTAATTTGTGAGACTAATATTCCTCCTTGATTACATACTAATTTTTTAATTTAAAATTTAAACATTATTAATTTACTTAAATTTAATTGAAAAAAGAAAAGAAATGACACAGTAGTAAACACCAATGTAAATGAATTGGTTTTGATTTTATAATAATCCACTTACATGCTTTTGGGTCTCTTATCACATCGAGAGAGAAATAAAATACTTGAGATTTCGATTTCTTAATGTGTTCACAGAGATTAAAAAGCAATGCTCTCATAAAAATATTAAAAATTTATATTTATTGTTACATTAGTTGTGGCATCGCATATTTCATTTGGAGATAAGATGGCTGAACCTTTTTTTTAAAAAAAAAAATCACCGTTTGTATAATTAAAAATAATAATATTAAAAAGTGTGATAGAAATATATATTTATATTTGGCATATAATTCAAAATACTTAAATTTATAAAATGTTAATAATTTATTAATATCTTATATAACTTAAAACTTGTAAAATGTCACATTTCAATATTTTTATTTTTATTAAGTTTTTATAAAATACTAATTAAAATTATTTATATATTTTTAATTATCATGCTAAATATGAAAATATTAAATACTTTAATATTTTAAATAAATTATTTTTTAATACTTTTAAAAGAATTATATTTTAAAAAGGTGTATCTTGTAACTTTGTATTGCATATATAAGTATCTTTTTATATATATATATATTCTTAGTGTTGATAGAGTAACAAAAATACTTTTCTAACATTTTTATAGTATTTTAGCTTTACATCTTTTGTTAAAAAAACAAAAATAAATATTACTTAGAGCTACTATAATTAAGGGTGTCAATATGGGCTAGTTTGACCCAATCTTTGGTGGCCCATGAGCCACCATATATTTTTTTATAATTAATATTTTTATAAAATTGCTTAATAACTATTTAATTATTACTAAATTATGTCAAAATTTTAATATACAAATTATATAAATTACTACAATGACATAACATAAATTATTCAAGTCATAACATAAATTAAAGACATTGATAAAAAAATCTCAATTCATAATATAATTTTTTCAAAGTTCTAATACCATAACACAACTTTTTCAAAGTTTCATTATTATAACATAACATTTTTAAATTTTTTATATTATAACTAAAGTTAAGGCTTTTTATTAAAAAATAAAATTAGCGTAGCCCACATGGCTAATCCAGCCATAAGGATTCAGTCCTCTAGTTTAGAGAACCATTTAATATAGGACTAGTTAAAATATGGATAACCCAACCCAACCTAACTCAATTTATATTATAGGGTCATATGGACCAGGCTTGAGGGTCATATGTGTCAGGCTTGTGGCCTAACCCATATTGTAGCCCTAAGCTATGATATCCGTGAGTGCAGTTAAGGGAAGTTGCATCAGCTTGTTGGGTGTTTCGCTTCTCAGCTGGAAATGTTTGCCTACTTGTGTTACTACCGTGGCCTTTCCCAACACTAATCACTTCCTAGCCTCAAATTTATGAGATCCATATTAGGACATGAATACGAAATGGTTTCATGAGAAAACGTTTTATTAGACAGTAATATTAGGTATACAACAAAAAGTAGCATTAAAAATTATAACTGGCAAATATGGACGGTTTTTTGTTAAATTAACCATTCCCATTGTGTTCTATTTGTAACCACCCTATTTCTGGTATATTTTTATGTTATTCATATAATAATATACAATATTCTATAAGTAACTTTTATTATTATTTTTTATTTTAAGAAATAATTTAAAAGGATTTGAAAAAATTAAAAAAAATCAAAAAAATTCTATAACACAAATATTAAAAAATAAATTAAAAAATAAAAATTCTTTTAATTTTTTTAAATTGTTTTTTAAAATAAAAACTAAAAAAAAACTATAAAATAAAAATAAAATAAGTAAAAAACTTCTCATTAAATACAATTTATGAAGTGTATCTCCCTACAATTACTATAAGAAATGGTGAGCTATACACGGTGTCATTTCACATATATAGGTAAGAATGGTGGATCGAAATTTCACAGTTTAAAAATTATGGACACTAATTAATAGAGTCTAATTTGTTACTTTTTTAAATTATTTTCCGTTTTATGAGTTTTATTTTGTTTTCAATTATCTGTTATTTTGCATTACTAATGAGATATTAATTGTTATTTTTTTTAACATTATCCTTATTTATTGTTATCTTCAATAGAATACTCACAAAAGTTTAAATTGACTTTAATAAGGATAATTTAGTCTATTACAACTATTTTTTGTTAAAATTAAGACTTAATAACTTTCTTTATTATTATGCTATTAATTTAAATGACAAATACTTTAAAATAGAATGAGTATTCTAGACAAACAATAGTGCTGTAGGTTACGCCTACTATATACAAATAATGACAAAAAATATAACAAACTTTAGCCTTCCCTCATCATGGCGAATTCTAAAAGAGTTTGATTTTGTTATTCAAATTTGAATATATACAGAGTAATATTGTTGAACATAAATCTTTCCGATGCAGACAGAAGAATTGATAAATACATAATGGCCAGAATCTTTCCGATGCAGGCAGAACATAATTTTGTGTTCTAACTTTTTTTTTTTGAATTTTTTTGAATTTTTTTCTTAAAATAAAAATTATAAAATAATAAAATAAATAAATAAATGAAAAACTACCTGTATCAATACTACCAGCAGCCTAGTATATATTGTTCTTGTCAATCTAGTCCAACAAGTCCAATAGCAACTACCTCCCATCAACGGTTTCCTGTGATAACTCTTCATTTCCCAGGCCAATGTTTTAAGAGCCATTGGGTAGGCTTTATTTAAATGATTCAACATCAACCGAATCATTCCAGACTCTCTCTTTACTTGAAAAACAGGCCAATGACCTATGCTGACTTGACGGAGCCCTAGACGGAACTAGCGCTACAAGTTGACCATGCTTTTTTTGCAAATATCTACAACAATGACAGATTTTCCCTCTCTCCTGCGGACTCCCCTTTTTGGACAATTAATCCTTCACAAGGAACGTTTCCACTAAGGAACTAATTGTGACAATATATATCCACACAAAACGTCTATAAAAATGTCAAAAGGAAGAAAAAGGAATGGAAGAAGAGAAAAATAAAATGGATAACACACACAAAATAGAAAGAGGGGCGAAGATTTGTTTCTTTACATCATCATCTCGAAAATCTAAAATGCTCAAACGTCAAAGCATAATCCCTCATTTTATAGAAGTAAGCAGAGAAAGTAGACTAAATAAAAGCACTCAAAAATTAAAGTCAATCTTCTAAAGTATCATAATCTTATATATGTCTGTAATACACAAATCAAAATGAATTGATATCTCGAAGGGCGACGAGGAGGAATAGCTCCAATTCTGGTGGCGCAAAGAATGCAATTGGCGGTCTATGCAATGAACAATTTGAAAGTACTTTTTCCTTCTTTGGTGCTGGAGGGCATGTAGAAATTTCCGGTATCCGAAACCTTTGAGCCTTTGGTGTGGAACAGGCACTGGTAGAGACTTCAATAACCTCAGAATCTATGTCTCCCATCTTTGGAGAGTCATTGGAGCTTATTGAGGAGCAGTTAGCAGGCAATCCAGTAGCTATTTCTTCATTTTTGCTTTGTGAATGTTGCTTCTTAAATTGGGATCTTCTGGGCTTTTTCCATCTTTTTTTTATCCTTGAGGAGGTTGTTGTCCTTCCAGAAGGGGCCATTTGAGATCAGAGGAAAAGGGTTCTACTGGATTTAGTTGGAAACAAAGAAAGAACTGGTAATGTACAAACTGGCAGGTACTAAAGCTGGCAGAACAGACTTAAACCTTTACCATGTTGAGTAGGGATAACTAGAGTAGGACACAAACTAATCCAATTGGAGTGCTATGAAATAACAAATTTGACTTAAAAAGTGGTTTTGCTCAGTAATGGTTCGACCAGCAACCATCCCCTTCTAACTAGCAACCCAAAGTAAGTCTCCACTAAGAAATTGAAAGAGCCAAATGTATATAGAGGGTGGTTATTACAAAAATAGATTTCTGAAAAAGGACGAACTTAGGATTTTAAATACCCATTTCCCAGGCTTTAGAAGAACCATTCAAGGCAAGCAAACTCAAAATCATATTTCATCATGAAGAGCTAGAGTTTTGTGAAACCCACCTTAAACCCTGGGAAAGAACTCAAAGAAAAATGCTCACTTAGCAACCTACAGAAAGAGATTAAACCATAGGGAGATCAGGAAAAGACAAAGGGAAGGAGGTAGAGATTTCCACACAGCTTGATCGTGTGCTTCTGAGGGGCTAAAGTCTTCCTTCTATATAAACAACAAGCTTCACAACATTAATTAAATAAATAGTGTAGGGAAGGAGAATCCACTTGACCACCTTGCTTTGCTTTACAAATACATACACACCTGGCTTAAAACATAGTTAAACAAAAGCAGCAGGCACTTATTTCTACGAATGATCTCTTTTGATTCATATGAGTTCGTGCATTCTTTTTTACTCTCAATCATAAAAGTGGAAAAGATAATTGATGCTATAATTTATGCTGATGATTGGATTGATGTTTACAAGTTCCAACCATATAAAGAAGTTATTCGTTAAATGCAACTAGTAAGTGTCACTAAGTGATCATAGAGAGAGATACACCAATTTCTGTTCCAATTTAAACATATTTTATATTTATGACCAAAACAAAATGAAAGTATATCTAGGGTTTTTCCGCAAGGGCATTTTTAGAACTTCTGGTTCTAGCTTTTTTAACGTATTAATTAATGAATTTGTATTTTAGCAGCTGCAGATGGACTGTGAAAATGAAAACCATTTAGTGCGTGTCATATTGAGTTAATATGAACCCTTTAAAGTCTATCTCTTCCTAAAGAGGAGGCATTACGTTGTGGGTGGGGTTAATGCATGGCATTTAGATAGATTCTTCTACGATTTGTGGGATGCTGTTAGAGTCAAATAAAGTTGAGCTCTAAATTTAATGCTGCTCCAGTCTAAAGTGCCATGGTTATCAGTACTTTCTTAATAGATCAGACGTTTCCTTACCCATATGTAACTTTGCTTTTGTATTGCATTATATCCCAAGAAAAGTTTAGAGAAAAGTTGGCACAGTCTTTTGAGCGATACTTCAGGTCTAAATTTATATGCACGATTCATTCTTCTTGTCTATTATTTTATTTCTTTCTCTTTAAAATGCAAAAGCATATAGATCCTATCTTTACATGTATAAGAGGAAGGAACCCTAGGAATATACATACACCATCCCGTGCACAAGTTGTAAGTGCAATTATCTTTAAAGTGATAAATAAATTAAACTGCAGATGATGCTCAATTTGTCTCAGTAGGCACTGACATGGGTACAATTATACTTCGACTCCGCATGCTTTAGGAGTGTTTCACTTCTACTTTTTGCCAATGTTTTTGATACGCATACTGTTACAATAAAAAATAACTTTAGCGAAAGAAAAAAAATGGATTGAATGGTTGCTGTAGGATCTATATAATTGGAGAGATTAGATTTCAAGAGGACTATAAGAAATTATGAAATATCAACAATAAGAAATTATGAAATAGCAACAATAAGAATACTATTAACAAAAAATAGTTCATGCGACTGTGGTGCGAAATTCCACAAGGCTCTACTTGTGAGAAAACCATTATGAAATATGAAAAATTAATATTTACTCAAAATTTTCCACATTGGGGCCTTGGGTGACTTCTAATATATATAAGATATCTAGTTCCCAACTATTCTGGTAACCCTTTAGTTGTCTATCCCTCTCTTTGTAATTTGTATGCATGTCTATCCCACTAGTCTTGTTTGGCAAAAACAAAATTGTAGTTTTCAAAGAAGATTATCAACCGACAACCATGACTCAAAAATCAAGGAAGTCAAAGAAAGGAAAAAAAAAACGATTTATCAATTTTGAGTCAAAATCTTACACATTTTCATGTGATTACCTCTCTTGTATAGCTCTTCTACTAGCAAAACTAAGCATGTTGCGGTTGATTATACATTAATTTCTTGGTTGTTGTAGGATGAAATAATTGGACAGAGAGATTTCTAGAGTTATGGACTCTAAGAAATTTGAATAATGAACTTTTTAATTCTGATTTGAATGCTAATTTGGTTTATTAAGAATATTTATATACAGGGCAGACATGTTACCTGGAAAAGCTTCTAAGTTCAAGTTTATTAAACTGTGGTTGAATTTGGAAACTTAATCAGAACTTCGTGAAAATCCAAGGTGAAGTGTTACAGGCTCAAAAGGGAAAAGATCTCTAATTTTTCTTTTTTCTAAGATGTTGTATACTTGCGCATAGATATTATGCTTGTATGGTAGCATAGAAATGGAATCTAGCTTTAATAGTCTCTTTATGTATATGCCCATAGATTTCACCACAAAAATCTAAAGTATATTCTTCCTTTTTTCTCTATCACGCGTATTAGACTTGATTTTCGGAGGATTATTGTTGAAGATCCGACTTCAAGTCAGTCATGTTGTCTATATATATATATATATATATATATATATATATTCTAAAGTGCAAGCAGTATTTTAAAGAATACAGTGTAAAATAGACAACCGTTTAAAAGAATATTAATGGTTTATTTTATTTACACAGTACAAATAACTGCATAACCATTCATAATTGTGTAAAATGCACCATACAATTTATTCTCTAAAATGCACCATACAATTTTGAGAAGCCAAATCCAACTGATGCAATTCTAATTTTCATCAAATTAACCTTTCGAAGTCTATATATGAATCGATTGATTCAACATGATCGATCTTTAAATTATAAAAGGCGGGCTCCAAAAAATTTTAAATAGTTTTTATCTAGTTTTAACTTTCTTTTCCATGTTTAATTATAATTAAGAATTCTGCATTTGCTACATTTGCAGTGTGCTTTTAAGATGTCTCATGATTCATTGAAACTGGATTGAAAAAGTTTAATTTGGTCTTTTTTTTTTTTTTTTGTTATTTCGTTTACCCAACTTCTTAGACCCTAGCAACATGCGAACATTCAAAGCTTAACTTTCATGGCAGATTATCAAAGCTTCCCCACCTTGACTAACTTTGAAGTTTATGGTTATATAAAAAACACATTAATACAAGTGAAAGGAGCATCACTAATCGTTTTCTTTAAAAATGTGGGTCTTTAAATTATTCTTATAATAAAGACATAATTTTTGGCAAATTAAAGCATCTAAAAGCCATGAACATTAATTAGTGGAAGAAAAAGAAAGAAAAGGGGGAAAAGAAAGCAACAAACATAACACAAAGTAATTAGAGCCAAGTGTCTCATAGGTCAGCACTATTGAAGTCCAGCTATATGATCACCTTTTTTCATCTAAGAGACGGATAACGTTCTAGGAAGGCTTCGGCATTACCAGGCTGAAGTAGAAATTCTGCTTCACTGGGAGACTCTAATGAGAGAGACCACAAGTCAACATCTTACGAAAACGGGGTTAATTTTTTATTTTTAAATTTAAGATATTTTGCAAATTAGTTAAATCTTTTGGCATTAGATCATATATAGTGAACTTTGAGAGAAAAATTTATCATTAAAAAACACAGTATATTAATATATGCAATAAGGGTAATTAAAAAAAATCTTGAATCTAGCTAATCCATGATATATTCAAGTATTTATACTTTAGATTCTTTTTGTCTGTATTTTTTAATGTGAGTGGCCAAACACATATGTAAGCAAAATGACTTGGTGGGGTTTTGTATGTATGGACATTTTAAAATATAAAATTTCAGAAACTTATTTATGAAATATTTTAACATAACATATATGAAGAATTTAATATATATTGAAAGATGTGGTGAATTGGAATTTAAAAAAAAAATTTTAAAGACACTCTAATAGAGTGTCTTAATTAAAAGAGGCTCAAACATATGGTAAATACACTCAATTAAAATGCTTATGTAATATTAAAAATTTATGTAAATTGATTAGATAGAATTTGTGTCACACCCCAAATATGGTACATGACCGGCGTAAGAAACTACAGTAAAGTAATATCCCACAAGCCAAAACTTCTAAACATGTAGACCTTGTAATCTTTAACATAATAAAATAAAGATCAAATTTCCAAGCTTCTAACAAAATTTTGACATTATCAAAACCAAAGAGTGGACAAGCCCACCATTAAACAGAGCAACATGTATAACCGAAACACAGCTTTGAATAACTAAAGGTCATGAATAGTTGAACTCAGAATCTACAGACAGAACATGATAAACAAAATGAACATGTACAATTATCTTTGACTATGCAAACCCTGTCTAACTGTCCACCATCAATCCAATGTTGCTCCATTAGCTAAGGAAGTTCGACTTGCAAATGTATTAACACCTTACCTGAAAAAAATTAAAGAGAGGAGTGAGTCGCAAGACTCAGTGAGATGGAAAATCCTCTACCCAAGGGTACAAGTTTGAAAATAAAAATAATACATACTTAGGTAGGTTTACTGTAAATAAGTGTACATGAAGGTATATAAATATCGAATATCAAGTAAACAAATTGAGATCATGTCAATATCAAATTTTTTTGTCCAGAACAGAAATTTGAATTATGATCATCAAATAAGTCAGACCTTAACATGGCGAAATATTTATGGAAAAAGAAATATGCTCAAACGGAATAAAAGCAAGTTCGGAAAGATGAATCCATTGCTCCTTCACATGAGGAACTCTCACTTATACCGATAACATGTAACAGAAGTTCACTTTCAGAGCAGAACCCCTAATCAGATACAGATCACAGATATTTCATTCGGAACATAGCTCCCTGTCAAATACACTTATCAGATAACAGATATTCCAATCCAAAGCCAAGCTCACGGATGGAGCCACTTTAGAACGTAGTCCATGGACATCCAGATAAGCTAGGTGCACATAGGGTTTCTTTATGGAAGTAGCTAAAGGATTCATCCAAAAACCATTCCATTCATCACATAAACTTAGTAATCCTTGAAAAACTGTTCATAAAAATATAAGCACAATGTGATCACATCAAAATACTTGTAGGCTTCTGCAGAAGAATGAGAATTTGGTATCCATGTAAAAAAATAAGAACTTAACACTGTAAAATATGCATGAGCAATCAGAATCATTTAAATTTGGAACATTCAACATAACACATAAGTATACGTAAATTCTGAAAAGTAGCTCATGCATTAAGAGTTTAAAATATACAGAAATGATAATTACAAATCAAAAGCATCAAGAGATTGATAGCACTTACTTTCAGACGTTAGAGTGCATAAACATTGAGAAGTATAGATAATTACTTAAAATAAAATAAAATAAAATAGTTTATAGAGAAAAACACATGCATCCAAGGGCAGAAGAATTCCACTGACTTTGTTAGCTTTTAAATCTGGTACACCATATTGCTAACCAAAATTGTCTTTCATCTTTTAGAGACAACAAGCTAAGGAATAGCTATTATAAAATCTTTACACTTTGCTGGTATGTCCATAGATGTTGTTCCTATAGAAACAACTTATTAATAAATTAAGGGTTCAACTATAAAATAAATCAATTTGCTCTTAGTTAACTAACCAAGAAAATTCCAATATTCCTAAAAGTAAACTACTCACAATATGGTCAAACATAGTTCCATGCGTATTCCTTTCGTTTCTATACATTAAGCTTATTACCACTTCCTTCTTCAATATTGGTTGCTAAAACCCTTGTTCCCCTTTTCATACTAATATTAATCTTAACTAGTACTTTATTTCAGCTATCTTTGGACTTTATTTTCTTCTTCTCATGACAATCCTCACAAATTTTTAAATTTTTTTCGTAACTTGAATCAAGAGCCAAAGCTAATTAATTTCTATAAGTCATTTTATCAAGCACCTTATGCGTATCATAACTCAAACTCAATACCTATTATTACTACAAGCTCCACTTAATATTTCTCAATATTCAAGTAACACTTCTAGCCATAATTTCTATTTCATTTGAACCATTTGCTTGCTTATATTTCTCTAAAAATCTAACCCATTATTTAACAATTTCCTAAACTCATAACCTCTAATTAAAGTGAAGGCTCAGGCTGGAGTTAGATACAACATCCCTAAAAGGATTTGAAATAAGTATTACCTTCCACTTTATTCTTGCATTAAAAAAATTGAGAATTAAAGGGTAAGGAACCATATTTTAATACATAGCCTCAGATGAAAAAAAAAAAGAATAAAAACAACTTAAAAAAATAAAATTTTAAATTGAAGGTAAATGACGCATATCTTTGATTCAAAGTATTAAGTCAGATTTTTGTATAACCTGGATCAATGAGAATACTTTCCAAAATTTGAGGATCAAAGTATATGAAGAGTAAAGGAGGAAGGTAAGGGAATTTAAAACCAGTACCAAGTCCTAGTTGGAATAATTATCAGCATATAGTGACTTCAAAAAAGTGGATCCTTGGTAACCTTGTAAAGGCAACATCTTCCTATATTAGTATAGGAGCAACCAGTATGACATAAATTCAAATAGGAAATTATTCTAGATAATACACCAACAAAACCGTAAAAGTAAGGAAACCACAAGGAGCCTCAAAAGCAATATTCAACCAGAAAATTTATTTAAGCTCAAAATAAACTTAACCCAAATAATTTCTTGATGAGGGTTTTCTGAACAGTAGCAAAATAAATACAAAAATTTCTGGAATAAAGCAACAAAGTCCCATGAAAACAGAGGGGTTACTGAGATTATACCAGGATTGCTCAGAACTATTAGAAATAAAATTTCGTGCACTAATAAGATTGCTTTCCCTTAATCCATTATCCAAATTCCCAAATCATACAGCTAACAAAACTAAAGCTATAACGTTGTTTTCATTGAACAAGAAAGTCATTGCAAGTTAAAAAAATTTAAGAGCTTACGGCTGAAAAAAACTCACTCGGAACCACACCAAACCAAATTGAACGACCCAAAATTTATTTAAGTTCAAATCTTTAGCAACAACAGAAATAAAAAGATTTAATTTCTTAACTGACTAAATTTTATAGATAGGGAAATTCTTGCACGACATTCTCAGCAGCTCAACGTTAACAAGGAATGAGCTTCATAGCAATTGGCTGCAGGATAGGGCTCGGCTACTGGTGGAAGGGAACTAAGTTTGGTAAATTCTTCAAAGAATTTATTCTAGAGCCTTCAATTGAGAGGATCCTTTAAAACATATCCATAGAAGTTGCTAAGTAGATGTTCTAGCATCCTTAATATTTGGTCAAGAGAATTCTGGAATAAGGTTGACTATGTGGTTAGTAAATGACCAAAAACTCCAGATATTTTGGTTGAGCTCTCTGGAAAGGAAAACCAAGAATGCTGTATAATTTGAAGGAAGTAGATGAAATAAAGGAGAGTAAAAATATCTGAACATATACTGTGCTAGACTTCCTAAAGAGTGGCCACGTACATACTTGCTTAAAGGAGAATAAGGATTGGTAATTGTACCTGTCATACTTTAATATTGTTTTTAATTAGAAAAATACTTTCTACTCTAGTTTCTCTCCAAGTTGTCAACCATAAATTTCTTATCATGATCACCATCCTATTACAAAACATTATAGAAGTATGACAAACTTCCATCTAGTTTATCAAGAATCGTTTATTCTCTATTTAATATAATTTGAAATAGATGAACTTCTCTAAGAAGGATATGGCACAAGAACTTATGGTGCTGTTTGGAATGGTTTTTGTTTTATTATTTTTTAAAATAATTTTTGAAAACAACTCTAAAAAATAGTTTTATAGAACAAAAAAAACTTGTTTGGAGAAAAATATTTTTCATCTGTTGTTTTTTGTATTTTTTAAAAAACAGATGACGAAAATAAGACAAAACACAAAAAAATTATTTTCGTTTTTTTATTTTCTAGTCATTGTTTTCGTTTTTTTTTAAAAAAACAACTGATGAAAACATTTATCTAAACAAGTTTTTTTGTTCTTACAAAACAAAAAAATAAAAAAATAGTTTTTAAAAATCAAACCAAACATGACCTATATTGTTAGCCATTGTCATGACACCCCACTTCAGGCACGTGACTGGCGTAAGAACTAAAATAAGATAGCTCCTACAAGCCTAATTGACTCTTGAGTAGACAATAACAATCAAAGTAATTCAAGGAAATTCCATTTTATACATAAAGTTCAACTATTTTTCATATAAAATTTTTGATAGAGTTTCCCTTTAAAATTTAACATTTTCAGGGGGTACAACAACACACAAAAAGTGGACAAGCCCACTTCATATAAAGGCCTCTGTGGCCACTTACAAAGCAGTTTCACAGTATAAACATTTAATATCTATGCTATGCACATACAAAAAAAATGTACATTAGAAGATGCATTCACAATATTATCTTGCATATGTAAAACCTACTAACTGTCCATAATACATCCATAGGTTGCTCCATTGTTCCTTTTAGAAATAACCCACCAGATTCCAATGGCAGGTTCCTAAGATACCAGATAATCAGAAGGTGAGGGTTCTGCAACGCTGTCTGAAAAAAATATAAAAGTAAGGGAATGGGTTTACAGACCCAGTGAGTAGAATTAGCCCCATAAAGTATTAGCTTATAACCAATATCAAAAATATATCACGTACTGATAAGCCCAGAATAAATTATAGTTAACAGAAAAACTCTTTAATGGAGAAAATTTCCTCAGTATAATCATGTTCACAGAAAAATAATTACACTTAACAGGATGGATCCGCTGCTTCTTTACATCTCACAGATACAGATATCAGACATTGTACTGAATCAAGTTGCCTGTGAGAAACAACGTTCAGATCGCTAAGGTGCAAATCCGAAGTAATCTCACAGATAACGTTATGTTAGAGTATGGTCCATGGAATCACTTATACTAGGTGCACTTAGAGTTTCTCTATGGAAGTAGCTATATGATCCACCAAAACCACTTTCTCATTTCATAATTCACATTACTTAAAAGACTAATTGAGACAAAGAAAAATACCGGAACTAACACAATATTATGAAGAAGATATTTCTAACCAACATATAATTGCAAAAACCAGGGTATTTTTCAGCGTCCATGCACTTTAATACAGAGTTAAAATAAAAATTCAAAAAAAATTGCCAAATCACTTGATATAGCTCAATAATTTAAAAGAAAATGTTAATACAAAAGGTGGATTTATAGGACATTTTCATCTCAACCTTTTAATTCTTAAAATTCACATATACAAATATATCAAGACAAAATAAATACATTTAAAAGAAAGGAGAAATTCCACTCACCAAGTCTTTCTTAACTCTGAATAATCCCCTTGAGACCAATTATAAATGTAACACTTGAAGTTTCTTCCTTTTACTGTCTTTAAAAAGTCATGAAATTTAAGAAAATATTAAACTTGAACTTTGAGTCACTAGACAATTTCAAAAAAAAAGTTTATACTTTCATAAATCACTAGAAGCCAAATCCCATAGCTTAGTGTTAAGTAATTTACCTAGTAATTCACCTAAAGCTCTAAATATGGAGCTGCAATAGCAGAAGATAGAACAACATCACAGCCCCTTCCTTCAGGTAACTTGAAGAAGAAACAACTCCTGCCTTCCACACCAAAGCAGTAGAGAATGAGGACCAATTCCCCTGATAGATTATATACCCTTGAATTTGTAGAGAACTCTAGAAAAACTTCCTCACAACGAAAATCCATCTCATACCTCCAAGAACAAGATCCTATCTTATTAAATACTAAAATAGATGTTGGAATATGCTTGCTACAGAAAGTTTCCAGCGGCTAGAACGTTACGCAGAGGAACCCGTGAAGAGGGAGTTAACAACGTGCTATAGCAGTAGAGATAAAACTCTGGTGTTCCAGCAAAAATTCTCCTTCGTCAGAATCACCCATTGGCCGAGAAGATAACAGAAAACAACCCAAAGCTTGCTGGTTTGATGACACCCGAGATGGGAAAGGAGGAGAGGAAGAATATCAAGAAGTAGAACCTAGAGATGTAACCCGAAAACAGAAAAGAAGAGTACTCTGAACTAGAAACTTCCTCTACCTACTAGTATAAAGGCAACACTTCTATGGACCACTCCTAGCAAGACACGTAAAATGGGCAACCAAAAAAAAAAAAAATTTGCCAGCTGCAATATATATCTATATATAAATATATATAGAGCTTTCCTTTCTTCCTGTTTTCTGAATACTACACGTGCAACAAAAAGTTTTACAAAAGTAAGCACAGTAGGTATTCAAATTTTCTAATTTAATAATAGGTTGGTGGTGAATGGCCATTACCAAACGTAAATGTTCTTTTATTTATTTCTATATGGACTTAGTCATATAATAGCTTTCCTATAGCATTATCCCCAAGGAAAGATATTGCCTACATACTTATTTAGTAATTTAAATTAATTGTTTGGAATAGAGAAAATTTCTTTGGGCTAACCTAAAGATTAAGGATAAAATTGGTGGCATTACACCAAGAAATTCTCATCCTCTCTATTACTATCATAATGTGCCGTTCAAGGATTAAGACATAGGTATTACATGACAGCTGTCAAGTTATGCAATGAATTAGTTAAGCGGAAAAAAAAATTAGCTGATTGAAAAATGCAAGGTATACGTAAAGCAATAAGAAAAGCTTCAAAATAAATAAAGACAGGATAGCGAAACTTAGACACAATATATTTATAATAGTTCAACTCAGAATAACCAACGTCTAATTCCCTTAACTCTTGAAAAAATTTTCTACTACTTCTAAGAAACTTTACAATTAGTTTTCCTTGCTCTATAGCAATGAGTGATTTTGCATCATTACCATGAATGATTTGGTTTTTCCAAGCTCTCCTACAAAATTGGTTTTTCACTCGCTTACTAACAACGATTTCACAACTACACTTCCCTCACTAGAAGTTAGGACTTTTTTTTAATTACAAGATTATATATTAGAAGGTACAATCACTCTAAGAGTCTATGAAACTAGTATAAATCTCTCACAAGAGTAAATATGCCAATGGAAGCTCTCTAAAAGATTCAAACAGTAAACACAATGGTAGCTTAAATTAAGAATACTAAGGAAATTGAGGATTTTCAAGTTATGGCTCACTTATGTTACTCATTGGTATAGTCCTTCTTCAAAGTGTAGTGCTTTTATAGGTTTCATCATGTTCTATCTATTAGGAATTATCAGGAGTGCCTTCATCTAGCCGTTGCATGATTTTGGCTCCATTTAGTGCATGTTGTTGTTATTTTTGGCTGGCTGAAAACTTTCTAGTTGACAAAAAGATTTTTCGATATGATCTTCAATCTTCACCAAACTCTCTAACTCCTGGTTATTTTAGGATATTTTCAGCCTTACTTTCATTCTTTGACACCAAGGACATTTACTTTATGCTTTTGAGTTAAATTTTCACCTTCAATGCCTCCAACAAGCCTAGAATTCCTCTTCCTTTGCTTTTATGACATTATAATTGATTTCAGCATGTTTTTAATTCATATTCAACTGTGTCTAGGTGGTTGATGTTGCTTGAATGTCTCTTTTCTAGATTTTGGTCTTTGAGGAAATAATTCTTCGTTAATAGCATCTAATAGCATATGTTCAAAACAAATATTATTTGAAGGCCTCTACTCTCATGCGGTCTCCTTCAGCTACCAGCACTCACAAGAGTGGTGATGGGACCCACAAGAGTAGTGGGTCCCACCCACTCTGGTGAGAGGTGGTTTAAGCTACTGTCAAAATGGGTCGGTAGCTTAGACTAAGCCTTATTTGAATTTTATTTCTTATGTAAGACATAATATGTTTGTTATCATCAAAATATTTTCTTTCTTAAAACTCTTGGGGCTAACAGTTATAACTTATAACTAACATAAGGATAATTTTGTTTTTTTCTATATGTCAAGTTTAAATTTTTTATAGTGCGTTTATAATCTTTTACAAAGTTAAATAACAATTTTTCATTTCACTTTTGACATTAGTGCTTATAACTTGTAAGTATAATTTTATGATATATTATATTTTGGTGATTAATTTGATTTATATAGAATATTTTATATTTTAATTTGGGAAATAAGAAATCAGACTGTTTTAATAAACTCTTAATCCTTGTAGGCTTGTACACATAACAAATTAAGCTATCACCAATTTTATTGTATTGTTTTTTTCTTATTCTGAGCATGAATCACCTAAAGAGAAAACTAATTATTTAGTTTAGTTACCTTTAATAATGTCGGTAAAATGTTCAAGTGCAAAATCTGACACTTGCGTATGTATGAGATTTCCTCAGATCATCTCTATTCTCTGTTTGGTAACAACATGGAAAATAAAAAGCAAGCACCACTTGCAGCAATTTGAAGAGAGACGAAAAGGATTATTTGACCATTAATTAGTATTATCATCATCAAAGATGCCTACAAAGTCTATCAGATACTTAAGATTGAGAAATTTTTGGATAAAATCTAATTTAAAAAGTATATATAGAACAAGTTAATTGTGAATAAAAATATAATTTTTTTAGTAGAACCCATTAAAATTCTGTGTCAAACATGTTTACATGCTTATTTATATATAATTGGTTTGATTTATATATTATTTATAAACAAGATTTAAGCTTAATTGCATTTTTTTGTCTTTTTTGTTTATTAAAGTTACAGTTTTGGTTCATCTAATTTCATCCAAAGCAATATAGTCCCTTAATTTTATCAAAGTTGTAGTTTTGGTCTATTAGCTAACTTTTGGTCCATTTTTTAACATGTGGTTATTGTTGAAGTGGACAACAAAAAAGTAACGTAGACTTCAAAAATTTACACGTCATTAAATAATTTTACCATCTCAGCTTTCATATCATATTGGATGACACATTAGGATCCTAAAATTTTTTATCTTCTCTCCCCTGAACGTCTGTGTGGAGGCTGAGAAGGTAACATTATTTAGTGACGTGTAAATTTTTTGTATTTACGTGACTTTTTTGGTATATATAACAGTAATAGCCGTTAAAAAATGGATAAAAAGTTAATTAAGAAATTAAAACTACAACTTTGATGAAATCAAAATAATCATATTGTTCAAAATAAAACAAAAAAATTAAAACTATAACTTTAAAAAATTATTAAGGCAAAAATACAATTAAGCCCAAGATTTACTTAAAAATGTTCTCCTATGGCATATACCAAACAGTGCCGTAATTGGAATGATAAATCTAGTGTAATTGTTATATCAAGGAGAGCAATAAGCGATGAATGGGAGGGATATTCTGTACCAAAAATATGACTGTTGAGGGTAGGTTTGTTGTTTGACTTAAAAGATCATTAAACAAGTTTATCTGTCCTTTGTTTGAGAACAAGTTCGGCAACCTCGGATTCTAGAAAAGTTGGCATTTAACCAAAATTGATAAAGACTAACCTCGTGTTTTGAAAGAGATTCGCATCTTTGGAATTGAAAAAATGGCCTCTTCGCCCCGCACTTTCAGAGACACATCCAAGCATATGCAATTATAGTAGCCATTTCCTTACATGTATAAAAATATTACCACGCAGTACCACTCCTTTTCATTTTTTATCGTTCCATGGTGTCTGTGTGACTTCATCCTACACACTATTTCATACACACTCGTATGATAATATAAATAAATATTATAAAATAATATTATTTGTATATATTTATATATATTTTTCTCACATTTTTATTTTTAATCATTAATATATTATAAATAAAAATATTATTTTAATCATTTATACCTTGTTTCATTTTTATCTTTTATATTTTATTTATTTTATTTTTATCTTTAATATTTTAAAAATATATTAACTTAGTCTTACAAAATAAAATTATTAAATATACTAATAGTTTTACATACATATTAAAAAAATTTAAACATAGTTAACTTACTCCTCGCTCCGTTTCAAATTATTTATCGTTTAAGGTAATAGTAAAAGAATTAAGGTAGTTATTAAATAATTTTAATTTTAATAAAAATTAATTATATTGACTAAATTATCCTTATTAAAGTTAATTTAAACTCTTGTTATTACTCTATTGAAGATAACAATAAATAAGAGTAACATTAAAAAAAAATTAATACTTCATTAGTAATATAAAACGACAAATAATTTAAAACAAAATAAAACTTCTAAAATAAAATTTGAAAGGGAGGAGTAGTTCATAAGCCATACCATCTTTAATTTTGTTTTCTTCCCTCAGTCGGGTTTGTCCTTCTTCCTCGAGTAGATAAAACAGAGCATTTGGGGTGGTTGGTTGGAATATCAAACCTGATCATTCAAACAAAACTATTTGACTGCCAAGCCAGGTGTTATTCTGTTAAGGCAATAGTTTCTCTCTTTTTCATGTCATTTACTTATCTCTTTAAGGAGGGAGCTTGCATGTTTGATTATTTTCTTTAAGAGTTTGTGTTCTGTAACTCATGACTCTCAAATGAAGGAGCAGAATAGTTTGAAGATAATACCAAATTAGGGATGAACAAACAACTTTTTTTTTTCTGATAAGAGTATCTTTGGCTTAATTCTTTGAAGAAATTTTAAAAGTGCAATCTACATGGCAAATGAATAAATTTAATTTTATAACAAATATTCTAATTTAACTGGCAAATTCATTTTTTTCTTTTTTTTGTTCATTATTGCTGAACAAGTATTTCTAGAGGATTCATCCTCTCACCGTTCTATTCCTACCTACAATAAACAACACAAAGTCATAAACCTTCTTTGATGTTGAAGTTTAAACGTTTCCCTTGACTTTTAGTGTAGTAATAGTAGCATCATTATTATAAAGTACTCCTTTTATTTTAAATTATTTGTTATTTTAAGAGTTTTATTTTGTTTTAAATTATCTTTCATTTTATATTACCAATAAAATATTAATTATAATTTTTTCAACGTTACCCCTATTTATTGTTATCGTAGTAGTAACACGAGTTTAAATTGATTTTAATAAGGGTAATTTAGTTAAGTACAATTATTTTTTCTAAGATTAAGATTATTTAATAATTACCTTAATTCTTGTACCATTACCTTAAACGACAAATAATTTGAAACGAAAAGAGTATTAATCCTTACCCGGCTAAGCTTTGACCCGCATATTTCACAAGCATCTTCTACCCAATCTTACAGATTCCTTAATCCTCATACATACATATATACAAGCCAGACAACTTGGTTTCCCTCACAACCTTCAAACAGTAAGGGCTTCCCGGCGGAGATTTGGACATGGAAGTTATTATTCCGACCCATTTTCGATGCCTGGTGAGTCTGGAACTGATGAAGGATCCGGTGACTTTATCTACCGGGATTACCCACGATAGGGAGAGCATCTAGAGGTGGATTGAAGGACGAAGAGAAACTGTGTGAGGTGCCTCTGTTTTATTTACTCCAAACAGAGAAGAAGGATGAATGTGTAAGGGAAGTGAAAAAAAAAGAAAAGGAAAGTGACAGTCTAGCTTCAGCACCAATGTCTCTGCTACGTGTGCATTTTCCTTCATACATGTCATGTCAACAAAAGTTATTAATATATTTAATGATTTTATCTCTTAAAATTAATTTAATATATTTTTAAAATATTAAAAATAAATTAAATTAAATTAAACGTATTGAAAAAAAAACTAAGTGTAAATGTAAAAAATTAAAATAATATATATTTTTATATTATATCATTATCATTATTTTATAATATATAAATAAAAATAAAAATATAAGATAAAAATAAAATATATATATATATATATATATATATATATATATATATATATATCATTTCTCACTATTATAATATAGGGCAGAAAAACTACATTACTTTTATCTTGCATTATATATGAGCATTTTATTCAGATCCAACATATTTGCAAAATTGATTCGTTTGAATTTGGGTGTATGTATTAAAAATAAGTCTGAGTTTAATATACCAAAATTATTAAAGGAAGAATAAAAAACCTATCTTAGATTCTTAATTAAGTAACACTCATGCTCAACTAAATCTTTCAGTCCCTCCAGTTCGTGTCTTCCTCGAGCTGCAACTTGCAGCGCTCAGTATAAGAATATTTTTTTAATTGCTTGAATGATATTAATAGTTATTTGACATATCTTTTTGGTTATGTGGATAATATTAATAGTTATTTGAGAATTATATGTTATTTGGATTTTACATAAATAAATTTAAATAAGTAAGTCCAAATATAAGAAAATTTTGTTCATTAATTAATTTTTTTTTTGAATAAATAGGTTTGGGTTTGGATATTTAAAGATTTAATAAGGATGAGCATTTGATATCCATGAGTACGAGAATGTGTTTAATAATTTATGAGTTTGAGCTCAAGTATTATAGTATCATTATTATCACGTCTCGGACCTCAACGCCACGCATGTACAAAGCATGGCCTTACACATACATAAGGCTAAAGGTAAAAAAATTTAGTTCTTGGAAATATATATTTGTATAAAACTATAATCCCAAAATTATTTATGAAAATGTTTCTAAATTCAATAAAAAAATTCTTAAATTCTAAAATGTTGTAAGAACATTCCTTTTAATAATTTTCTTCACAAACTCTTAACTTGCTAGGCCAACTCAAGATGTTCAAGATTTATAAATTGTTAAAGTGTGTTAACACTGTATTTTGTCTAGTAAAAAATAATTTTTTTATTTAAATAAATTCAAAGATAAAAAAGTAAAAAAATAATAATATAAAATTGAAAATATAATAAAAAATGGAAAGTAAAAAAAAACTCAACAAAAAAATAATACAAGGAAGTGAAAAAATGCAAAACGCACGAGCTTGTTCTTTCCTCCTTGCTATTTTCGGCCAAATTTCATTTACTAGCCCAATGCACTACCAACCCAATTTCTTTCACACACTTGGCCCATCCCTTGTTCAACCCTGTCTAATGTCACTTGACCCACTTCCCCTAATTAACCTACCTAATTTTCCTTGTTTTTTTCTTCGAAGCTGCAAGCTAAGGGTATCAAAAAGGGTCAACCCGGCTCATTAAGGGCTGGCTCTTAACGAGTCGAGCCTTAATGAGCTAGGCCAAAAAAGTCATTTTACTAAAAATGTCTCAAAAATCTAACCCGACCCTAACTCTACAGGGTTACAGGGTTGAACGAGCCCTAATGGGCCAGCACATAAAAAATTATAAAAAATAAAATATTATAAAATTTCATACAAAACAAAATCTAAACTATGAATCAATAATTCTCAATAATTATGTATAATTTTTATTTGCAACAAAACATCATCAATCCATAATATATTTATAAATTTAATCTCTACAAAATTTCAAAGACAATAGCATAAAAATTAGTAACAATAATGAGAATAAAGAAAATTGAATAAGTTTCAAATTAATAAGCTTACCATTATGAACAAAATTATGTAACCAATTACGTGTACAGATAAGGGCTTGCACATGATTTCCTGAAAGAGAATATTAGTATTTGTTGAAAACATGTGCATCAATGCTAAAAGCCGATTTACTAATCACAGTAGTGATTAGAATACTTAGTAGATCACATACCGTCCTTGATAATTCTAGAAATCGATATCTATGATCATTCCAATATTGTAAGACATCTAAATCTAAAAAAAAAAAAAAGTTCAAGTTTTGGCTCATCCAAATAAAAATATAATTTAAACTTTCCATTACTTATCACAGATTGGCTCTCAAATAATGCATACTCCTATATCATTTCAATCACAATGATAAAGAAATTCAATTAACAAATTAGTTATATTATACTATTAAAAAGAGAACATAAATTAAAATTTATAAATATTAAAAAAATTAAAACTTACATCAAAGTCTTTCGCTTAATTTTCATTCATTTTTTTCACTCCATTACTAGTCTACCACAAGGTTTTGTAAAAAAAAAAATAAAAAATTTAATAAGGCCCAACCCAACCCGTCAAGGGAAAGCCGAACCTTAAATGAGCCGAGCCAAAAACGGCCCTCGTGTTTTAGAGCCTTTTTTTTCGGCTCAAAACCCGCCATCAAGGGTTAGGGTTGGCCCGTTTTGACACCTGTACTGCAAGCCTCATTTCCTATCCAGCAAGCATTTTTCTCCCTTTTCTCTCTAGTGCCTCACATACATCACTCTTGGTTTCCTTGCTACACACTTGTGCTTCCCTCTTTTGCTTCACCATCCACTACCTCTTGTCACACCATGGTCAGCTCCAGCAATGCACTCAGCAAGACGCCCTCTTGCAGCATTTCACACAACAGAGTAATGCACACCCACAACCAACACACCTTTCATCACACGCGTACATGTTTCCATAGGTTCACATGCATTTAGCCCTTCATCATGCCTTGCCCGTGCGTATGCTTTCAAGCTAGCATTTTCACTCGTGACACACCAGGATTCATACACCTATTTCGAATGCCGTTATAGCCAGCTCACACCAGATTTTAGGGGTTATTCGGCTATAAAGGGGAAGAAAAACGACTGACAGAAGGGGGGCCTTCTCGATTTTCTTTGAAGGAGTGTATCAGAAAAGGGACTTATCGGTTTTCTTGGAGGAGAGCAGAGGTGTTGGTGAGTTTATTTTAAGCTCACAATTGATGCTGTAAGTACTGCTCGGCCATTAGAGACCTGTATGAAGGAGGAGCTATTTTGTGATGCTTTAGGGAGGTAGGTTCCATCATTTTGCTAAGCTTCTTCTCTGCTATGGAATTTTTGGGTAGAGGGTATATTGATTTGTTTCATGCCTGACTATCGGTGAAGATGTGATATTTCTTTATTCAAATATGTTTCTGTTCTTGAACATGTGATACCATGTTGTTT
>JASKGM010006802.1:0-10674 GCA_034509205.1 Ceratonia siliqua
AATTTTTTTGTATTATATAATACTATATTAATAATATATTTAAAATTAAATAATTAATGATTTAATATAAAAATAATCAAACAATATATATTAATATATATAAAATATCATTGAATCACTTAAATATAAAAAATTAAGTTTAGAATAATATAAAATATATATATTATATTCATTTATATTAAAAATTGTCAAAATGATATTAGTTTGAATTCAAAAATTCATAAAAGGTGGTGCAAAAATAGCGTCGTTTAACTAAAAGAAAAAAAAAAGTAAATTATTTGAATCGATTTGGTTCACTAGTATTTTGTCGATTATGATCGGGTTTCTAGTTTTTTGACTAGTTCACCAACTTTTTAATCGATCTTTTGTTAATTGATTTTGAGATTTTGACCAGACCAGTAGAAGAACTAATTCATCAATTTTTGATCTAACAATAATTTTTTCAACAATACTTATGAGTGTCTAACTTTTTTGAAATTGTTATAACAATATACTAATTAGTCATAATATAATCGTCAAGTTCATAAAATATCATTATATGAGAAAAATTTTTAAGTTGTAAAAATTTCCATATAAGCCTGACATCATCAGTTTAAATAATCAAGTGTACACTAGTTGTTCTTAATTTAAAAAAAAAGAATCAGGTATACGGATAAGTAGTGTCCTTTCATGTTTTCTAAAGTCAATGGGTTATAATTCCAATAAAGATAATTAATATTGAAAAAGAAAATGCTAATCTTTACAAATTTAATAAAAATCTCTTTGAGTGACTCTTTTGAAGGTGATTCCTATTCTATTTTAAGAGTATTCATTTTTTTGAAGTAGATTTTTATTTTTTATTTTTTTTAATTTTGTTTATAATTTTTATTTTAAGAAATGAGTTAAAGGAATTTAAAAAAAAAAGTAAATAGAAATTTTAAAAAATTTAATAAAAAAAATCTTTTGAATTTTCATTTTTTTTAAATTAGAATTATACGAAATTTAAAAATCAAATAATTATAAATTAAAAATTATAAAACCTACTTATGAGTAGGTTAGAAAACCCCATTTTTGAAACCCTGACGAACTGATTGATTCGATTGAGAATTAGCTAGGTAACTGGTTTGAGTCAGTGACTCAGTCTAGTTTCTGAAAACTAGTTGATTAACTCATGCGCACCACATACGTCATTAACTTTTAGTAAAATTCGAAGGTGAATTTGGTTTTGGCTTGAAGTCACATCCTCTTCCTTCTCTTCAACCCAACCAACTACAATTGTTTAGATACCTATGTCAAGAGTCCAACAACAGTTTATCCCAGTTCACATAACCCAAGGCCTAGCCATATGCAAGGACGAAAAACACTCTCTATTACGAATGTGTCTATTAGTTTTTATAAATATCCATCTCCAGAAGTATAACTTACTTTTTAATATATTCGCCATAGTTATTCTGCTCTCACAACTTAGATGGAACTAACTTCACCATTAGTCCGAGTGTTTTCAAGCCGACTTGTAGCTCACGTGTACTACTATGCATAGTCATTTGGTGCCGTCTGTGAGAATTTCCAAAACTCTTTTATGATTCTATGTTGGTCACCATGGACACTCTTGATTGATCTTGAGATGTCTTGCTAGTTCGGGAAACCACTCCATCACCCCACAAGGCCCCAAAGCGAGCCCAAGATAACCCATCATCCAACCAATAGCCAGCCCCCCTTAAGAGCTCGGTAGTAGGAAGGAGCAAAAATCCAAGGTGGTCAATGCCGACCTTAGCCAAAGGCAAATGTCCTCAAGGACCAAAGTCCTCCAAGGTGGCCAATGCCAATCTCAAGGGTTAATGCTCTCTAAGGACCAATGTCCTCTAAAGTGGCCAATGCTGACCTTAAGGGTTAATGCCCTCAAGGACCTATGTCCTCTAAAGCAGCCAATGCCGACCTTAAAGGCCAATGCTCTCAAGGACCAAACTCACCCCATTTGTAAGGTCAACGCTCTCAAAGACCAAGCCCACACTACATTCAAGTGGGTTAAAACAACTCAACCAACTCCATTTGTTGGCCCAGCCCATTTTGACAGCTCTAATGATAAATTGCCAAAGAACATAAGGTAAGCCAATAATCACACCTTAAATCATTAAGTGATTGCACATGATCTAATTGCAAATCTTCATTAGGACATAGGGGTGACCGCCCCCAAAATTTTTTTGTGTAACTATTTTTTAAAAAAAATATTTGGCCTCCAAAAATATATTCCCCCCCCCCCCCAAAAAATTGTTATGTAATTAATTTTTTTTAAAAATGATTTGCCCACTCTAAAGTTTCTTTACTCTCCCCTATATTTTACAAATTTATTATTTAATTTAATAAATGCATGACTCATATATAGATGCATACTATTTTATTCCCTTATTATGTTTTTGGTTACCATCAATTTGTGTAGTGCTAATTTCTATTATGTCACATCACTGACCTTCGCTTTATTTCTTTGGTACTCTATACTCTGCACCATGAGTATAAATAATTTCCTTTCACAATTTCATACGTCCACTTATCACATACCTCCCAGAGACCAAAGTCCAAATTCCTTCCCTGCCCCATTGGCTGGAACGCATTGCATGTGAAGGTGCTTACACCGACTGGCAACTAATGACTACTTTAGTGCTTCACTGCTTTGTTCCTCACTTCCTCTTTACCAGCACTCAGCACGACAACAGAGTGGGTAAAAACTCTCAATGAGTCTTGCAAAAACTCTCATTTCCATGTACGAATCTTATTATTTTACAAAAGCTCTCATTTCTTGTTTGGTTTTAAGAGTTACATTTCTTATCTTCCACACTTCATCGGCTACCTTTCTTGTAAGATCTATTTCACTCACAAATTTCACTTTCATAATTAAGATTGAATATGAGATTTGAAAATTTTTAATTCACTATTATTGGCAACTTTTTGTTGAATTAGTTATTCTCCTTTTATGCTATGATATATTGTTACTGATGTTTGCTCATGTTACTTCAACACTTACCTTCTCATTCCATCATAATCCAAATTTATATACCTCAGAAATCTATCAACTCTATTATATTAATAATAATAATAAACAAAAAAAAAATTAACAGAAATCTCATGTGTCTTATTGAAGTAGAATAACTTAACATCAAATTTAACAGGGATCTTTTACTTAATTCAAAATTGATGTAATATTTTGTTTTTGTTCCTTATAATTATTTAAACAAGCTAGATACGTTTATAATTACTAATAATTACTTATTATGTTATACAGTGTCCTCTATAATTTTGCTTGCTTTTAAGGATTATGTGAATCATAAATTAAGTTTGCTTTTGCCCCTCCACTTATTTGTTCAAGATCCGCCACTGCCACTACTAGTAGATGCTTCCCAAGGGGAAGGAGTGCTTCAGGGTCATTTCCTCCCAGCATAGCCCTTTGCCTTGTCTTGGTGTGGATCTTGTGAACAAAAGTGAGAAGTTAAAAGTATGGAATAAATATGGAGCATCCCTATATTTCATTTTTTTATTTTTTGTCTTTATTTTTTTAGCATTAATTAATTATTTTTTATGTCATATTTTTTTAAGAATTTTTTAAAATTTTCTTATACTATTCATTCATAATTTTTCTGATACTATTCCTTCATAAGTAAAAAACTCTAAAAAATATATATATAACAGAAAATAATTAATTAGTATCAAAAAGTTAAAAAAAAAATCAGGTATAGCATTTTCCATAAAATATACATATATTAAGAGATTAATTTTAAATGGAGATTAGTGCAGGGGTAACTTAACTCGAGTTTGCTTACTTATAGGTTATTAACGCAAGGGGTTTACTTAGCGTGATTTGGTGGATACTATCCTTCTGGAGCAATATTAGGTTTTTTATTTTTAAAATTTAATTTTTTAATTTTTTAATCTTTTTTAAATTTTTTTAAAAAAGAAGTTAAAATTTTTTTAATTTTTTCATAACACAATAATTTAAAAATAATTCAAAAAATAAAATAAGAAAACCAAAAAAAAGTCAAATTTTTATTTTTATTTTTTTAACTTATTTTTTTAAAATAAAAATTATAAAAAATTAATAAATTAAAAATATTGAAAACCTAGGATAGGTGTTCCCTAGGCACATATATATTCTTTAACGCATGGGATTACGAGGCATAAAAACGTGCTTTTACTTTGTGCTTATGCTTAATCCTTATGAGGATTTTAAGGGTCAGTTTGAATGAGTTTATATTTTTGAGTAGATATTTTAAATAAAAGTAATTTTTTTTTTAAAAAAGTAGGTATTTAATGTTTGGATATAGTTATGCAGAAATAATTTTATTGAAAAAAGTATATGTTTTACTTTTGGATGTAAAAGTATAATATTTTTTAGCATGTAAGATTACTAAAAATGATATATAAAAATATTTTTTAGAGGTATATTTGTCTCTTCTATTGGATTTGATTATTTTTTAAACAGTATTTTCTTACTTAAAAAATAAGCAACATTTTTGTTTATTTTTAAAATAACCACATATAAAAATAATCTCATACAAACGGCTAAAATAAAAAAAATTCTTATTTAAAAAAAACAACTTTCGAGACAGTGTAAGCTATCTCAACCGGCCCCTAACTCCTGTTAAAGGCTGTGAGCAGCTTAATTAACTGCCAAAAGTAGGGATGCGGATCCAAGGCTTTTCGGCCCTGGTCCTTTTCTAACTTTTCTCTGTATCTTGGCCGTCCAATATTTGGACGACCACGATGCAGCCAAGTGGCACATTTAAAAAAAAAAGTTTTCTTCCTGCTTTCCTTTCTCTCTTCTTGGCAGCCAAAATCGTTGGCGGAATGAAGAAACGTCCCTCTCTGAACTTCAAAACCAGCATGAGCATCTTATGGAGGATGAATAGTTTGGTTTCAACTACACAGCAGCCAAAGTTTTTCTTCATTCTGAATCTCCATCAACCCAAAAAAAAAAAAAGAAACACTCTTCTTTTACTGCAAAACCTGGTATTCCGAGGAAGAACCAAAATTCACTGGGTTTAAAACTATGGAAATAGAGAGAGAGAGAGAGAGAGAGAAGAAGATGGACATAAGCTAAGAAGGACTTTTTCTAGAAAACAAATTGACTTAGAAGAACTTTAAAATCTGTGGGCTTTAATGAGAGAATGTGAGCAACCCTTGTCTGGTTTTGCTTATCCCTGAAAAGCCAACATAAATGAAGAAACAACCTTTGTCTGGTTTTGCCTAGATAATGAAAAGTTGTGGAACTTTGTTTGTGTTGCAGAACAAAGTTCCCGCACTAAAGTTACCTTGAATGAACATCACTTGGGGAAAAAATGACAAGAACAGAAACAAAAGAATAATTTGGAATACAGAGTAATTGTATTGAAAAGTAAATGGCTCTTGAGAAATGTAGCAGACACACAAAATTTGCAAGCTTCATTGAGTTCCATTCGCAAAGTATTCATAATCCATATATACAAAATCCAAGCCCAGAAAAGAAGTGGGGAAACTCAAAAGAAATGAAAAGAAAATGTACAAAAATACAGAGTGGAAAAAATAGAAGCATTCAGCAAGCTGGTTTCCTACTTCAATCCCATAAGCACAAGCTTTGCTGACGGCGGCGAAGCTAAATCGTGACTGTGAAGCTGAAGAGGGAGAGTGGCAGTGACGGTGGAGCTTATGGGTTCAGGCCAAAGAATGGGGTCCTCCGTTGCTGGCGATGGTGTGACGCTCCGGCAATACCTCGACAGTGGTGGGTGTGAAGAGAAAGTGAGGGAGAAGGAAAGGAAACCTTTGGATGGATAGGAGGAATGGAGAGTGCTGGAAGAGAAAGTGAGGGAGGAGAGAAGGAAATGTTTTTTTTTTTTGTAATTTTTAAAAATGGTATTGCCACGTGGCTTGATTTGGACCATCCAAGATTTTAGATGGTCCAGATCAAGAGAAAAGAATCCTCTTTTTCCCATTGGAAAAGAAGGGGATTCATATCCAAAAGTAGGTATTCACATTACTTAGGACATTAGTTGAACATTTTGCTTTGGGTACTTACAATTGTATGTGCACTTTACTTAATCTCTACTCAGGACGTTTACTTAATTCATTCATGACGCTTTACTTAGCCCAAGTTAGGTGAATCTACGATCCTTGGAGTGCGCTTTTCAATTGTTGACATGGATCATAAAAATTACTAGTCCAAAAAGCTCGGAATTGAGAAGTTGAGAACACATTATATCTTAGTTCATTTTTATGAATTCTCCATCTCACAAAGATTATTTGACTAAGTAATCTGAAAAATTTTATTGAAATTTTGAAATCACGCAAAAAAATAAAGATAAATTAAGAAAAAAGAAATTAAACAAATAAAGTTATAAAATATTGAATTTATATGTAAACATTTAAATATTTATTATTTTTCTAAATTCAATTTATGTAACTACTTTTCAATTTATCATCCTATTAAAACAATGTATTTATGTAAACATTTTTTTAATTCTACTTTCTCTGTTAAAGATATACTTTTTTAATTTTTCTATTTCACATAGTAATTTTTTTTAAATAATCTAAATAAAATAAAATTTGAAAGATCAAATATCTCTATCTAACTCGAGTAAACTTCAAAATAATATTCTGTTAGAATCTCTAAGTCAATTTGACGAAATGGAATGGAGTGTAATATTTGGACAAGTTTAGAATGAAGTGTCATTTGAAAAAACTCAAAGAAAATGAGTATAATTAATACTGATCATAATATCTTATACATTGTTAACAATGGACTAAAAATAGTCATCACCCTCCCATGATATTGGGAGCATTTTTTCTCTTCAAAGAAAAGAAAATAAAACACTAAGAAAAATATGATGGAGAGCTTTTTGTAATGTTGGACTCTTAAGCTGCACAAGTAGGCGCCTTCCCTTGAATTGTGGGCTTGACATTAGCACATTTAGCTGTTGCTGGAGCTCCATTAAATGTGAGATCAATGTCATTTAGCTCTACACCTTCACATGGAAAATCTTTACTACAAGCAAGAATTATTCCTTCTTGAGTTACCGAAGTGCCTTTAATGTTCTTGAAAGTCACCTTGCTTATCTTTATTTTTGATGGGTTCTAAGCCATTGAAAGCATGCACCAAAAAGGACCAAAATATGTGTAAGAAAACTCAATGCTTAGAATAACCAGTCAATAAAAGAGTTAGAGGGTTAATGAGTTAGAAAATAACCTCTCTAACAGTGATTACTGAGATAGTGCGGTTCAATGAAGAGAGAAATGAGTTATAGAAGCTTTTGATTAAATACCTTACTTTCGCATTGATCAAATGGGCAGTACTCTTGGTCTATTAACACAGGGTTCTTGACATTATTCATGATAATATTCTCATAATTCACATTGGAGATAGTAATGGCTCCTGGAGCTCCAAGCCAGGTCTTTATCCTCACACCGTTGGTTGTTTCTTTTATTGTGCAATTCCTAACCGTGACACCATCTACAGCCTCTTCATTTGGGTGTTTTCCTAGGCTTCCAACGCTAATGCCATGGCCAGGTCCACAAGTCACATTCTCCACAGTTACTTGTTTACTGGCACTACCTAATGAGACACAATCATCCCCAGTACCAATATTGGAATTTTTAACAGTCACTAGAGTTGACCTTGCAATGTGTATTCCATCACTGTTGACACTATCTGGAGGGGCACTCACTGTGAAGCGATCAAATGTCAAATTGTTGCAGTTCGAAAGAGTGACATGGAAGTGTTTGCTGTCTTTTGAAGTTATGTCTTGGGCAATAGAATTTTCAACATACATGAAACCAAAATTCTGTTGGCAATTCACAAGAAAATTCATTATGCTAGTGTATTTTGTGAAATTAGCAAGTTGCAAAATTTGAAATGGACATATTATTTACCATGCTAGCCTTTTTGCAATATTTGTCTTGAGCACAATTATTTTTTTTCCAAGCACTTGCACCTTGACCATCAAATGTTCCACCACCTGATAAGATGAAGGAGTTCAGTTTTTCAAATCTGACCCACTGGTCAGCGTCGTTGAGTTGGGCAGGGTCTGGTGGTGCTTGAATAATGGCTTCAACTTGAAGCTCAATAGATGCCTTGCAAGGACCTTTCAACTCCACTGCATTCATCTTGAACGTTCCTTTAGGAACCACAACTTTGCTTGGAGTTTCTGATGCACATGCCTCTTTCCAAGCATTTGTGACAGCCTTAAGAGAATTTAAACAAAGCACTAATTAACAAATTCAAAAATAAAAATAAGCAGCTAGAAAATCTACATAGATGCCACACTTCATATGAATCTTAAACCTAATGCATTACTATTTCCATTTGAGCTTTTACCTTAAATGGTAGAATCATGTTTTACAATTCTGTGAATTGATATGGCGTTACCTGGGTTATATCTTCATTGGGTTTTCCACCATATGTTGTTATATCAAATACCTTAGGTTGAGCTGTGACTGAGGAAGCCAAGGATAAGAACAAGACATACATAGTAATGCTCATTTTTGTGTGCATTGTGTCTATTTCTTTTTATCTTCTGATTTTTTTCTACTTGTTCAAGGTTAATGCAAGTTTCTGGATGCGGTAGAACTTGAAGACTTTATATTGTTTTGGAGAAATTTAAGACCATAAATGGCCAAAGATAAAATTAATTATAGCCACCCGCTGAAGAAATTTGGGCAATAGCTAGCATCCCTATGGTCATCTGAATTACCAAACACATGTAACTCATGGTAAAGTCAAAGCATGATTTTTGTTGACTCTCCCTTATTATCACCTTCTCATACTTTTACACTATTTATAAAGAAAAACCTATTTCTACAATCATTAAAAATATGGAAATATCTACTAAAAAGGAAGGAAATCAAGGTGTTAATATCAACACTCCTCAACCCTCAATCCCTCACATTTATAAGTTCCTCAGATTGAGGAACTTTTTAATGACAAATATTTGATTTACTATTATTAGTTTCATAATTTGTTAAAAATTCATCTTAAAAATATCAAATCCCCTATAAATATATTAATTTATTGGCGGAGGACAAATTTTAAAAAATGTAGTACAATACAATAAGTTTTTTTTTTAAACTCTATATTTTTTGTCTTGTATCATAAACTCATCCTCGTTCCTTTCGTTTTACAAAAATAAAGAAAGTAACATTTTATAATCGAATTTCCCATTTTTTTAAAGAATAACAATACTAAGGATAATATTAATAATATAACACTTGGATTGACATTTTAATACAAAATATAAGTTCGTATAAAAAACAAGAGTTTTGGCTTTGAGGGTAATATATGGTTTACTCAAACATAAATAAAATAAAACAAATGCTAAATAGAATCTTGCATAAAATTGCAGGATATATAAAATTTATAACTTGTGGTAGTTAATTATAGATGAAAGTTCCAGTTTAATTTGTTTTATCCTTTTGTGAACTAATCATAAAAATATTGCCTAAAATTTTACCATATATTAAGCTTTTTGTAAAGTATTTATTAAATTGCCCGGTGCTTTAAAAATAAGTCAATTTTTTATGTCATATTTTGTAAGATATTACTTTTATAAAAGCATGTGTTGTTTACAAGTTTTTTCTCTTCACATTATAAGTCCTTTGGTTATAATGTATCCTTCAAAGTTAATATGTGCATCATTATGAATTTATGAGATAACTACCCTACCACCAACAAGTAAGAGGAATGTTTATTTATAAATCATACTTAATTGAGTCCCCCGAAACCTTGATCTTCCCATTACAATGTTTGCAAATACCACTCTTCTTCTGTCACACTTACAACGTAGGAGCTTTGACTTTATTATGCTTATGGTATATGCTTGAAGTTTCAGGTTAGTTTTGGGATGGGTCATTTTGAATTTTGACATTACTAATAGGTAATTTGGTTGTACCATTTCAATCTAGGATAATTGTAACACAGACCTAAAAACCCTTATTTATGACAATATGTGTCACTGAAATATTTTTTGTGACAACATTAATATATCGTCATTGAAATCTTTATTTGTGACAGAAAATATCCTTATTTATAAGGACATAATTTTTCATCATTAAAACAATTTTTGTGACGACATGCTTTTGTTACTATAGAAACCCATGTATTAAACATTAAAATAAACTAATACATATTTGAACATGTTATAACAACACTTTAAAAATACAACACGTTTAAATTTATAATTTTATTGAATAACATAATATTTCAATGTACATAACATCAAGGGTTTCAAATTCAAGTATATTCTGAATAAGATAAAACACAGTGTACTAAAATATTTATGAATCTGACATCTAACATTATAAGCATATTAAATACAAATATCCAAAGTTTATTTATGAAATTCAATTTCTTCGTATATCTTCCAAATGATACGTTGTAGAAGGAGCTTTAGTAATTTGCTAATGAGAAACCTATAATATTCAAGTTAAAAACCATCAAGATAAATTAAAGGTCAACAAGACAATGAATAAATTTTTAACTAAAAGTAATGATATTAAAGGCCACTAAATCTCTAAATTTGGTTAAGTTTCCAATCCAAATATTCATACTTTCCACAAAAAAGCTCTAAAAAAATTAAAATCAAGTAGTCAAAATTTGTTATATAACTTTGTCATGGGAGCCCTATAAACATATTGCTATACTCTATGGACGGATAACTCAATTTTTTTAATATATATATA
>JASKGM010006803.1:0-10674 GCA_034509205.1 Ceratonia siliqua
AAAAGTCTTATCATTTAAGTTGTATAGTATACTAAAATTCTTATGTTGGGTTTAATCATTTGAGTTAGTATAAACCCAAACCAACCCAACTCATAATCACACCTAATGCAAAATCCTTCTTTAGAAGCTATTATACAAGACCATTACGATCTAACCATATTCAGTTACTCATGAAGTAACGGTTCAACGTGAGAGAGGGGCCGGAGCACATGGGAGACCATACCCCCCTCATGTTGTAATGCTACCCATGAGGTCACAGGGATTAGTGATTTGAGATTTTAGTATATATAGGACTAAATTAAAAATAAACAAAAGTGAAAAAATTAAATTACAAGTTAAGTGGGCTAAGAACATAACATATTTGAATGACACATTAACATTCGTTAATACTGTCAGCAAATTTTTAAGGACATTAAAATAATTAATGATTGTAGGAATTGATTTGAAAACATAATAAAAATATAAATACCTATTTAAAAAAAAAAAACTATAGGATCAACTTGAAAAGATTATGAAACTATAAAGACAAAAAACTTAATTAAGCGTTAAAATAATTTAAAATACCATCTATACATAGTTTAATACTTTTGTATATTAACTTTGATCTACTTGTATATATAAATTAATATAATGTACTTTATTATGATAAATCAATAATAAACATGAAATTATAAAAATTGTTAATTTATATGAATTATTAATATAAAATTCATTTATAAAATAAAATACAGATTTTGTTCACCAACTTGACGATTCAATGTCAAGTCAAACCGGATCAATCCAGTTTAACCATAAAAATCGATCTTAATCGTACACCAAACCAATTGGATGGACAGATCACCTGGATGAACCGGCCAAGCCAATCCCATTCTTATAGCTATGATTAAAAGAAACAAAGAAGCTCCTCGAATCAATGGAAACATTTTCTATTGCTTCCTCTTCTTAGGCTAATAACGCAAGAAAGTCCAACAAGACTATGGTTTAGAGAAGCAAGGTTTCAATTGAGTTGCCATCGGGATCAATTTCTAAAAACACCTTTTATTGCCTTAAAGTCACAACTGAATAGAAAGAAACAACTCCCCCCCCTTTTCCCAAAAATGAAAGAAAGAAAGAAAGAACCACGTAAAGTTTTATTAGTCGTCCAAAGCCCTAAATAGGTCACCAAAAGGCTTTGGAGGGGCTTACCCAAATCAATTCAAGAATTTTTCAAAGAATAAACCAGCAGATATGAACTTCTTCCCATCTTCATGATTCACCCTAATGGTGGCAATCCAAAAAGTCACTTGCATGTTCAAAAACAAAATAACTCACTTTGCCGTCTAACTTGCGGACAACAAAAGCCCATTTGCAAAATCTTAAGTCAGAAGACAACAGTTCCTTCCTCATACAAATCGGGCATCCCTTGTCCAGCAAAATGCTAAAGGCAAAAGTACACTTAGTCATTCAGATTAATAGTAGATGAAGAAGAACAATGCTGGAAACTATGCAGACCAATATTGAAACATAACGATGCAAGTCAATATTATTGTTTTACATAAACCAGATTATAGATTATACAAAGTGATATTTGTGTCTCACCTGTCCACTGCACAATATATTGAAAGATAACACACCATCTTCCCTAAGTTCTGTAATTCAGTAATAAAAAACTTGTTGAGCGCCAATGACCTGGTGGTCTAACGGCATCTCTTCTAGTCTTAAATGCTAGAAGATTTGATGTCAAGGGTTCAATCCCTACCATGCCTATTTTCCCATATATTCCCAGGGCATTGCGCTCCTATGTAACAAAAAAAACTTGTTGAGCGATGTTGCTTAAACATGCTCTCAAAACTACTCAAATACTAATTGAATTTAAACTAAATAAACAAGGAAATATTTATAATAACTCAACAAGTCAATGCACAATCACTCAACAAGTCAATGCATAATCACACAACAAAGGCTGAGTCAAAGGAAACTTGATTTCATCGAAAAGCACAAAATCTATCTGCCATTAGCTTTGCTGGCTACAGATGAACTACTGTTTTTGCCTGATAAAACATCAAAATAGGGCATAATATTAAATGAACCAGCTCCACATCCAGCAAAGCTTGATCTACCATCCAATAACAGCCATTCCAACTCCAATAACCCAGCAGAGGGTCAAGAAAAGAGAAAAGAATTTTCACAAGGAAGAAAAGAAAAAGATCAGAACTACAAAATGACCTGATGGATAGCTGATGCTGCAATTGGCAACGAGTTATTGGAACAAGGTATGTACCATGAGGACAACAAAAATACCATCTCATTGCTGCTTCAACCACCTGTTGCTGCACGAGTTCCTCCTAATAAATAAAGGGCCATTAGATCATTGAAAAGGAAAACAAGCCAAAAGTTACAAATTCCATGCCCCAAAGTCATCACATCAAACTCAATCCAAGCAGCTTCAGGGTTGGGGATCACAAAAATATATTATCAAATATTCAAAATATATCTAGTCCGACAACTCTTAATACAGCTGGAGATTCATCTACAATCATTTCTACAGTTGAACCTTTCAAATTTCATTAAAAAAAAAGTGATTTTTACATAATAAAGTATTTATTTATCTCCCCCTCCCCCATACGACTCCAGAAGTCTCCTAAGTAGCATAGGACGGTAGGACCCAAGCATCCTATTTTAGCTGTATTACTACTCCTAAGTGGCATGGCAACATTTGCTAACTTATCCATCTAGCATCATTTGAGTCTTACACCTTATTAAAATTACAGAAAATAACCCTTCTAATATCTGGCATTCTTGCAGAAGTTGAAGATTACCAAATATGAAATCTAGCAATCAAACTTCAGCACTCGAGCATCAGGACAATCGTCAATTAAGAATTTTTAGCAATTTAACCCAATATAAACCAAAGAATTCAGGTGTGACCATCTGAATTCTCCAACATTTATGACCCAAAGTCCCAATCAGAAAACAAGTAATTGGTCACACTACAGAGCAAATCATTCTCTCTCTCTCTCTCTCTCTCTAAAACCAGAAAATGAGACAACCAAGAAGCACTGGATCACAAAGATAATAGATAATAGACACTGGATCACAGAGAATAGATAACAGAAATCAATAATCCATGCAAGTAGAGAGAGACAGAGTAATCAGGCTTCACCTTTTCTTTTATGTGATGTAGAAGTATTGACACTAGACACTATCTGTCCAACTCCACAACCTGGAAGATCCTTGAGCTCCAAATTCTCGTTTGCTGGGCACTGGAGGTTCTCAAATTCACACCCATTAAATCCTTGCCCATTAATTGATACATCTTCTGTGTTCTTGCCATCTGCTCCTGGATGAAGGCAATAGACCTGACCACCACACTGCACATTACAAGCATTCATCACATACGAACCAGGCAAGTTTGGGGTTGGCAGGTTTGAATTAGCAGATTTCTGATATGGGAACGATCCAATCTCCCCTTCAATCCTTCCCCGAATGTCCACAAGCAAGCACTTTAGCCTTGCAATTTCAGCCTCTAAAGCAGACTGACCTTGCAGCCTCTTCATCAAATGTTGATTCAAAGCTTTCAATTTCACAACTTCATCCTCCAAAGATGCAGCTCGGGCTTTCTTCTTCTCACGGTATTTGCGAACTGCCTCACGGTTACCTAGAGGACGTTTGCTTGACTTCTTTTCAGCAGACTCTGCACTGTCATCAGTGCCAGCCTTGTCTTCAGAAGATGCAGGCACAATTTTGGTGTGTACATGATAACAGGTGTGGGTATGTGAATAATCAGGGCCAGGAGGGTTGCAAGTGTGGGTGTGAGTGCAAGCATGTGTGTCTTTGAGAAGTTCTTCAAAGAAACTGTCCATCGAGCTGGTTGGAAGTTCGCCCATGTTTGGACTCGGAAACACTTCCTGGTTTGAGAAATCAAGCTCACCGTCGTCCATTAGAAGATAGGAATCCAGACCTAGTTAGAAAAACGAGAAATTTATAATTTCAACCTCGACACAAACAAAACGTTCGTGTTCAATTCCCTCTCTATGGATACAACAGAATACAAAATGAAGACAAAAGAGAAACTTCAGAACACACTCAAAATAGCAAAAAAATAAATTGATCAAGCATCGGAAATACTTTAACATAAGTAAATTATAAAATCTAGGAAAAATCTTACAGATGAACTACAATAATATGATGAACTTTCAGAAACTTAGCAACAACCAAGATTGGTGTTTCTCACAGCAGCCAGAACCAAGAATTAAGTACAATAGTTAACAGACACGGATCTGCAGTAAATGGAATATATTGTTTCTATGAATCCAAGAACATGAGAAGTAAACATACGACTTCATTCATAGAAAAAAACAAAAAAAAAGCAACTTAATTGACTCGATTAAGGTTCAAAACGAAGAGTGGGGCAAAGCAAAGAAACAATTGAGAAACAATTAGACATTGAAAAACCCTAAGAAGATAAGGGAGTAGACGTGGTGGCGCGAGGCAGAGTGGAAAGTGAAACCCTAAAAAAGAATGGCGACATTTCGCAGAAAGAGAGGGAAAATGGACGTACCAGAGGGAAGCGATGGGTTCAGAGATTCCACAGATTTCCCTTTCTTTAGAATGTCAATCGTTCACAATTTATAGGTATTCATAATTCAGACTCAGAGAACTTATTTTGGAGTAAAATTTTTGATCTCTCTGGAACCGTATGGTATAAGTATAACAACGTATTCCATTATCGATTCATAGAATAGATCCCATACTAGTCTGAATTTTCAAGCCGACACTAATATTTCATTTAATTTTAATTTATATAAAAAAATTTAATAAAAAAATTATTAACAAAATTTATATAATTTTTAAAAATTCTTAATCAACGCAATCTAATAATATCACAAATAATTAAGAATCGAATTAATGATTTTTGACAAATTTATAATAAAAATTAATGTAAATATTTTAAAATTATAATGATTATAAGTATAGGTTTTATAAATTAAAAAAATATTATTATAAATTAATAGTAAAAAAGTGTAAATGTATATTTTTAAAATTTAAAAAAATAATTATAATTTATTCTAAATTTTAATAATAGCCGTGAATTATATCATCATTGTCCGTGAAAGACGTAAAATTTTTAATTAGTGAAAAAAAAAATATATATATATATATATATATATATATTTTTTTTTTACATATAATACTAAGATAAGCAACAATGTTTCATTTAATTTTTTTTTAAAAAGAAATTTCTAATGATCTTTTTCTTTATTTAGTAAAGGTTAAATTTTAAATATTACAACTAGAAATAAAATTTTTTATTTTATTTTCTTTATTTATTATTAAATAAATAAATAAATAAATATTTTAATAAATAAGAAAATTAAATATAAGTTAATTTAAAATTAAAAATAAAATTATGATAAAAATAGTATAAAAATTAAATACATTAATTAACTTGAATTATATATAACAAAAATTAGTAAAATATAATTAAATTTTTGATAAAAATTTAAGTGAGACAATTTTTAAATTTTGATAGGGACAACATTGTTTTTATACATATTAATAAAACAAAATTGAAGTTGTGGGATCAATTATCCTCACTCATGTCAACGTGGATTGTCACTGTAATAATCATGTCATTTAATATTTTAATGTTAAAGTATTCACTTAACTTTTTAAGAAATATCTTATAATCATATAAAATGTTATTAAATATTATTTTACAATACAATATTATTAAAAAATCAAAGAATAATTACTTTAAAATATTTTTGCTCACTTTTTTAGGAGACATGCATATATATATATATATATATATATATATATATTATATGAACATGATTTAGTAGGTGATTTATAAAAAGTTTTATATTTAACTCTTTTATATCAATATCTACGTAAATTTAGGGATGGCTCCACTGTTCAAGAAAATTGAATCTGTAATCGACGAGACAATAGGTTATAGGTCAGTAGTTTAACTAAAATTACACTGTAGTCAAATTAGTATAAATTAAAATATTTTTTAATTTTTTATATTATATATTAAGAATATAGTATAAAAATAAATACTAATTTAATATAAAAATAATTAAATAATATATATTAATATATATATATATATATAATATTATTAAATTATTTGAATATACTTACAACACTAATATTTTAAATTATTTAAAACATACATACAACATTATTTATTTATAAATATTATTTATTATTTTAATCATTTAAAATTGGCTCCTCTCCTCATTTTTTTTACTTCACGCGCTTGCCCATTTTTCCATAGGCCTTTGCTAACCTACTCTTGATACTCAGAGTAGGTTTTTAATTTTTAAAAATTAAAAATTAAAAATTAAAAATTTTAATTTTTTTTATAATTTTTTATTTTAAGTAATAAGTTAAAAGAATTTTAAAAAATTAAAAAAAATTAAAAAAATTTACATAAAACATTAATAAAAAAATAATTCAAAAAACATAATAAAAAAACTAAAAAAGAATTTAAAAAAATCTTTTAATTTTAATTATTATAACAAAAATTAAAAAATTTTAATTTTAATTTTAAAAATTAAATACAACTCCCCTACTCATCATGAGTAGGGGAGGAACCACCCTCCCATAAGACTACAACTTTCAATTAAAGTCACTCATTAGTCAGGGTACTCTGTATTACAGAGAGTAGGGTAGAGTTGCTCTGAAAAGTTGTACATTTAGTGTTGAGGAACATAGACAGACAAAAGAATGGAAATGGCCTTCAAAAAAGAGTGATGGAGTGAGGAGCAGTTGCTCGTAAGTTGCTAAGTTACAATATTCTAACAGTATAGGCGCAAAAAGATTGATCTTTATTGATGGTTCACGAATCGAACTTACTGTCTTGTCATGCTTACTTTTTAGAATTGTTCATTTCTTTCTTCTCTTCTTATCTGAACATTTCAACCTCACTTACTTATTTTGTTGAAATGTTAAAAAAAAAAAAATCGTGTCATTGGTGACTTAACCAATTTTTTGAGTTTTTTGTCTGTTCAACCACGAGTCACTAATTTTTTCCTTAGTTTTATAATCATTGAATTTTAGAGGTCTACCAAATTAGTCAGGAGACCAATTTATAATTTTTTCGGTTCGACTGACCAATCCAATCTAGGTTTTGGAACACTGGTTAGCTCTACCTAATTAAAAAACAACAATACATATTTTATATTTATTATCATTAGGATTAAAAGTGTCAAAAGGTCATCTCAACAAAAATAAAATATTACAAAATTTTACTAACTTCACATGACTCCTCATCAATTATATAAGCCAAATTAGAGTTAATATTTATAATAGAACTCAATTTTTGTTGAGCAAAACATCTTTAATCCATTTTAAATTAACAAAATTAAACTTAATTTGACATACTTGACTCCATTGGAGTATAGTTTCAGATTTGTGTTAATGATTTTTCTTTTGTCTTATGAAGTAATGAAGAAAGTTCCAATTGAAGTTCACTCATTTGAATATAATCTTTTTATTATTTTTCCCGTCACATTTCATAAATTGCACAAATAGTTTAAAAAAAAAACTCCAAATTTAATCAATTAGAAAAAAAATTATAATTGTACTTATAAATGTACGTGTTATTACAAAATTTTCAATTCAATTGTAAGAGATCGTAATTATAAACTTTATAAAACATAACTTTGTATACAAAATATAATGTTTAAGGCAAAAGGGTATTGATTTAATTTAGTTCTTCAATCATAAGGAACATTGTGATTACAAAACTATTAAGATGATTGTATTTAAATTTAGATGGTCACATTTAATTTTGTGGAAAATTAGAATTACAATTAAAGTAATTAATTTAATAAAATCAAATTATGTACCTTTCAAAATATTCTAATATACTACTCTTTTTCACAACTTGACAATGCATGTGTTAAAATCGTGGTAATTCAAGGTCGATTTGACAGTAGAGGTTAGGTTGGTCTTGATGGGTCATACTAAATAGTACATGTGAATTAAGAATTGGTAGAATTGTCAAAACAGGATAGGCTTGCCTAACCCTTTTAAAATGGTGAGGTGGGTTTATAATTGGCTAACCCGCCATCAGGGACGGATCCATAAATTACTTAAAGGAGAGGGTGAACTAGGATTTTAAGAAGAAAAAAATGGACTAATAAATTAAATAAAAAATTATTTATGATAATATTTTAAGATTTAATGAATAATTAAAATTTTATTTAAGAAAAATAGAATAAAAAATTATATAACAACCTGAAATTTTGATAAACAAGAAAAGCTAAAAGTTGTTAGACTTAACCCAATTTCTTTAAAATACCAAAAGAAACTTTTAAAAATAAAAACTAATTACTTTAAAATTAGTCATATTAGTGTCATAAATACTTCACTTACTATATTTTTAGATTAAAAAATAATATTACAAAGTAATTATATATATATATATATATAGTGAAGGAGGAGGGGGGCCAAAGCCCCTGCTTGCCCCCCTTCAATCCGTCCCTGCCTGCCATGTTGGTCTGGCATAGGTTGAAGGCGGGTTGACCTGTTGTTTTTTTTTTTTTACATATTTCTCTCTTACTCTATTTTTTCCTCTCCTCTTAATGACTCCACATAGCCAACTCAACATCACGAAACAACACTCTAGCACACGAGGCATGATTGAGGCAGCAACCAAAATAATTCATAAAAGGCAAGATGTGACTGTGAGGGATTCAAACCCAGATCCCTACAACCACTATGCAAAAGCTTTACCATTAGGTCATACATGTCATTGAATTAATTAACATTAAAAATATTTATTATATATTAATTACTTTAAGCAGGTTAGCCCGCCAACCTGCCATAGGGGCAGGTGTGTTGAGTTTTCCAACCCGCCTGTCCTAGAGGGCGGATTAGCCTGTTTGACAATCCTAAGAGTTAAGTTAGTGATACCCAAATTTTAATGGTCAAGTTAATGCGATCCGAGTTAAGAGAAAACAATAAATGTTGAGACTCAAAAGTTATTTCATACCTACCCAAGGTAATATTTATCAATATTTTAAAAATTGGATTGATCATTGAACTGGTGGAATCAACGAGTCACTACCAGCGGGTCACGAGTCATTGATCCAACCAGAGTCAAACCGCAGTTGAACTGAATTTAAATTAAATAATATTTTTTAATTTTTTAATTTATACATTATATATAATGTAATATTATATATATATATATTATTAATAATGAATTAAAATAAAAAAATAACTAATATTTTTACAATAATTATAATGATAATTATGATAGAGAAAATGCCAATTAAAATGAAATGTACACAAGATGATATTATCAACTCATAAATTCTCATTTTTTATTAAAATATTAAAATACTTAATTTTAAATTGTTAAGTTAGAGAGACATGTTTTTAGACTTTTTGGCATTCACTTTTTGCATCATCCTGAGGAGTATACCCCTTTGTGCCATATACACACTTCATATTCCAAGACCATCTCTACCGTTCATTTCGAAATGAGGATGTGCTTTTTACCCTAATTTCTCTTTTGTCCATATAGATCACAGAGAAAGTGGCGCCATTCACGTTTTCTTTTCCTCTGTTTTTTTTTATCTCAGCAGTAGCTTAATCTTATGATGCCCTGGACACCTGACTGCATCCCATGCAGTTGGAAGCCCAACTGCATGGGATCCGTTTTGGGGTTGCAGTGTAGAAGATGGTAGAGCTGCTGAGTTATGTGACATCCTATATAGACGTGATGGTGTGGCACGATTTGATGTCATAACTCTTTATTTAATCTCTCTTCTTCTTCATCTTTTTTCAGTTTTTTTTTCTTATCCCTCTATCTGACTTGCATCTTTTTGCTTAAATTTTCCCCAAAAAAAAAATAGCAAAAATCAATGTAATATGTGACCCGACTGGTTTTTTTTATTTAACCACGTGTCTTTGATTTTTCTCCCAATTTGTTGACCAAATGATTTTAGGAGTCTATCAGACCAGTTAGGAGTCCGGTTCTCTGTTAAACTGGTACAGTTTTCACAAACATGATATTTATAGGGAGGTTGAATGTCATACTTGTGATGATTGGCAAGTAAATTCAAATATTTGATCATTTGGGTCTTGAGTTTGGTCAATCCATCATGGATGATCCAATATCTAATATATTTTTGTTTGTTTTGAATTAATATATAATTATGTTAGTGAGGTATAAAGGGTGAGAGCTCGAAATTAGATTCTAAAGGTGATCTCAATTAAGGTGGTTCCACTGAAGATGGTGGTGATGAGAGCTACTAAACATCAATGTCTACTTTACTAAAAGTGGTTTGCTGGAAAGTGGAGACAATGTCAATGTATTATACTATTATTGGCCTGAAGCTGATATATATGCCTTGCCCTACAAAATTGAGATACAGAATTTTGGGAAAGTTTAAATGTCTAAATATGTATATATACAAAAATAGATTTGGTCATAGTATGTGCAACATGACCAATTATTTTGAATAGGATACAAACGAACTATGATTTTTAATAAAAAAATTATGCACTTAAAAAAACATAAAAAATTACACTCAATTATAGTTGTTCATGTATAACATACAAACAACTACGATTTAATATTTTCAGTCATGTTACATAGATGCACATAGAATATACTTGGTTACCTTAAGTTATATTCCCTGTTTGGTTTGTATTTTAAAAATTATTTTT
>JASKGM010006804.1:0-10672 GCA_034509205.1 Ceratonia siliqua
CCTCTTCTGATTCCTCCTTCCCCCTTTGATTCGCATCCTTCTCGCTTCTTAAAGCCCACTGGAGAAGACAGAATCCCGTGCCTTTTGCCAGAAATCCTGCAAACAGAGACTGGCGTGGAGGTGGAAAGCTGGTTGCATAGACGTTGCGGCAGTGCAGAAGCGTGGGTGCCAAGGGAAAGGGACAACGCAATGGTGGTGCAGGGCAGGGAAGGGACAGCACGGCGGCACAGACGGAAACGCAGAAACAGAGGGGAAACAGAAGGCCAAAGGGGGAAAAGGAAAAATAGTTTTTGCAGAAAGGTAACGTGAAAGAGACGTAGAGGGAGGAAAAAGCAGAGAGGTGTGATCCGGGTTATGGGTTGGATCCGTTTGGGTATGGGCCATTGGTGACTGGGCTGGCTGCAGCATTTTCTTCCTCTTTTTTTTGGTTACGGGCTGGGCCTTTTCAAAATTTTTTTTCTTATATTTTTGTATTTTTTTATGTGTTTTTTTTAGTATTTTTTTGTTTTTTATTTTTTTATTATCTTTTTTTTTTAATTATTACTGAGCCTGGACAAAATCCAGTGTTTACACAAGGTATATAAACCGTGTTCTCAACTATGGAGTAAGGTTAAAACTTTCTATACCAATGATGTTCAGCTTTTCTATATAGTTGTTTCTAACATGATCCCCTTGAAATAACATGACATGGATATGATTGACTTTATTGGCAGGCTTCAATAACTCAAAGAGGAATTTAATTCTCTTTTTCCTGTTGCCAATATAGTTAACGAACAATTATAACAACGAGATAAGTTCTTTATGATACTAGGGTTGAATGCTATTTGGTCTGAGCTTGCTCCAGTTCATGATCAAATCTTAGCCAGTCCAACTATACCTTCTGTGGAAGATGTATATACTAGGTTACTTCATGTTTCATCTCCCGTAACGACACCTGGCAACTCTCATATCTAGAATATTGAATCCTCATTATTGGCTTCACAGACCAATACCAAAGGAGAACAAGGTGGATGAAATAATCGAACAAAGAAAATGTAATTATTGTCATAAGTGGGGCCATTTCAAGGATCAGTGTTATAAATTGCATGATCGCTTGCCCCGTACTGCACATGTTGCTCAAACGGATGTAGCTGATTGATTTAAAGGACAGTCATGTACTTCTTCTGGACTTTTTGTTGTCTTATTTGGTGTTGATTATGAGAACTATACTTAATATCTAGCAACCTAATAACCATCCACATCTGTTGCTTCTATTGTCCACATTGGTAGTTCAGTTGATTCCCTTGCTCAGTCTCCTACCATTAGACCTTGGGTCCTAGACTCTGTTGCATCTAATCACATTTATGGTAACCTTCGTCTTTTCTCTCATATTACTAGCTCTAGTTGTCTTCCATCTGTTACTCTTACAAATATATCCCAAACAATTGCAAGAAGAGTTAGAGAAGCCCAACATATTCCTTCCTTACTCTTAGACTCAGTTCTTTATGTTCCTGAATGTCCTTTTAATCTCATTTCAGTTAGCAAACTAACTCATACTTTTAATTGTTCCATTATCTTTGCTCATAACTTTGTTCTTCTACAGGACCCAGGTACATGACTGATTATTGGCAGAGGATGTGAGTCTTAAGGGCTTTATCATCTCACTTTTCCCCTATCTACAGTAGCATGCACCTCTACTGAGTCCCAAGCCATTCAACACAATCGATTGGGACACTCCAATCTCTTTAATCTTTGCCGAATGGTTCCTTATCTTTCGAATTTGTCTACTTTAGAGTGTGAGTCATGTCAACTTGGAAAACAGACCTATACTTCATTTCCAAAGCATATCAATAATTGAGCTTCCACTCATTCAGAACTTGTCCACTCTGATGTTTGGGGTCCTAGTCATGTCACTTCTGTTTTAGGTTCTCAGTATTTTGTCGCTTTCATTGATGATTATTCTAGATGTACTTTGTTGTTCTTAATGAAATCACGTTCTGAGTTGTTTAATATTTTTCAAGATTTTTGTGCTAAAATAAAAACTCAATTGAATACATTTATTCAGGTTTTAAGCAGTGATAATGCTCGTGAATACTTTTTTGCCCTTTTAATCACTTTCTGCATTCACATGGTATTCTTCATCAGTCATCTTTTGCTCATACACCTTAACATAATGGGGTGAATGAACGCAAAAATCGTCATATTATTGAAACTACTTGCACTTTTTTACTTTACCATTACGTTCTTTTTCATTTTTCGGCTGATGCTGTCCTCACTGCTTGTTTTTTAATTAACCGAATGCCTTCTTCTATCTTGTATAATGAAATTCCACATTCACTTTTATATCCAACTTAGCCGCTTTATGTGCTTTCACCTTGTGTCTTTGAATGCACTTATTTTGTTCATAATTTGCAACCCGGGCAAGATAAACTTTCTCTTCGGTCCATCAAGTGTATCTTCTTAAGTTATTCTCGTCTTCAGAAGGGTTATTGATGTTACTCTCCTGACACTCAGCGTTATTTTCTCACTGCTGATGTGACTTTTTTTGAGTTTTCTCCTTTTTATCCATCATTCTCTATTAAGAAGACATATATTTTTGAAGCCCTTCATGTTCCTTATTTTGGCACCCTTGTTGATGCCACTGAGTCTACTCTGCCACCACTATAGGTATACCAACATTGTCCACATGTTGATCTTCCTACCACTACTGTTGATCTTCCAGATGACTCACCTCCTATGTCAGCACCGCCACCTACCACGGACTTGCTACTTAGTGCTCTTCGCAAAGGTACTTGTTATATTAGGAACCCTCACCTTATATATACTTGTCTTAATTATCATTGATTGTCTGTGCCATATTATGCCTTTGTTTCCTCTTCGTCCACTATTTTTATTCCTAAAACAACTTGTGAGGCTCTTTTCGATCCAGGTTGGCATCAAGCTATGTTTGATGAAATGGCTGCTCTGCAATCTAATGGAACTTGGGATTTAGTTACCTTATCGTCTAGTAAGTCTCTTGTTTGTTGTCGATCGGTTTATACGGTCAAAGTTAGTCTTGATGGAACAATTGATGATCCGAAAGCCCATTTGGTTGCCAAGGGTTATACCCAAATTTATGGATTGGATTACAGTGACACTTTTTCTCTAGTGGCTAAAATAGCATCTGTTCACTTGTTTCTCTTTATAGCCGCTATGTGTCACTAGCCACTTTATCAGCTTGACATAAGAATGTTTTTCTCCATGGTGAGCTTTAGGACAAGGTTTATATGGAGCAACCACTTAGCTTTGTTGCTCAGGGGGAGTCTGGTTTTGTGTATATGCTTCATTGCTCCTTGTATAGGTTAAAACAATTTCCACGTGCTTGGTTTGGATGATTTAGTACTGTTGTTCAAGAATTTGGTATGACACGAAGTGAAGCCGACCACTATGTTTTCTATTATCATATATCTAATGGCAAGTGCATTTATTTGGTGGTTTATGTGGATGGTATAGTCACCACTAGGAGTGATCAAGACTGTATTGCTCAATTGAAATCTTACTTTTTTAATAATTTTCAGACCAAGAATTAAGGTCGTCTCAAGTATTTTCTTAGCATTGAGGTAGCCTAATACACCTACAGATTTAAATGTTAAACTTTTACCAGGACATGGGGAGTCCTTGGCAGATCCTGGCAAAATCGATGGTTAGTTGGGAAACTAAATTATCTTACCATCACTAGGCCAAACATTTCCTTTGCTGTCAGTGTGGTTAGTCAATTTCTACGGTCTCCATGTGATAGTCATTGGGATGATGTGATATATATTCTTAGATATATCAAAAGAGCACCAAGCTAAGGATTAATATATGAAGATAAAGGTCATATCTAAATCATTGGTTACTCAAATGCTGATCGGGTAGGATCTCCATCAAATAAGCGGTCTACTTCAGGATACTATGTTATTATTAAAGGAAATTGATATCTTGGAAGAGTAAAAAGCAAGATGTAGTTGCAAGGTCAAGTGCAGAAGTCGAATATATAGCTTTGGCATTAGCAACATGTGAACTCATATGGTTAAAGCAACTACTTCAAGAGTTAAAGTTTAATGAGGTAACACAGATGAAGCTTATTTGTGATAATCAAGTAGCTTTACATATTGCATCTAACCCAGTATTTCATGAGAGAACTAAGCACATTGAAGTTGATTGTCACTTCATTCGTAGGAAGATCTCGTCAGGATGCATTACTACTAGTTTTGTCAACTCAACTAACCAACTAACGGATGTTTTTATGACATATATGCTCCAACTTAAGGGGGAGTGTTAGGTTTATTAGGTTTATGCATTAACTGTATATACTGTAGATTATGTTTGTACTACACATTTCCTACATCTATATAGTAGAACTCTGTAAGTGATTAAGACACTTACATACTTTCTTTCATTAAGCACTTCTCTCTTTAGTTTACTTCTTTAGTAGTTTACAATATTTATAAAAAACAATCTCTATTAACATAACAAGGTTGCACTGCATCTAAGTGTAACACTTTTAGATTACACAGAAACTATCAATAATCTAACGACTATAGCATAAGCTTCTTAAACAAAAAGTAACAAATGCTACATTGTTCACAACTTTGACACACATAATAGTAATAGATATTCCAATCCTAATCATCTTCAACACCTATAAAATTCAAAATTTTTTTTATTAGATAAAATGTTGATCTCTTCTTCTTTTACTCTTAATTTTTTAAATTACCTATTAATTTTTTGAAGTTTTATTAAAATTATTTAATTCCAACAAAAAAATAATGACGATCAATATCTAATTCAATTAATAAAAACCCAATTTTTATATCTAAAATTTAAATATTACATTTATTAATTTAAGTATACTTTGTGAAAAAAATTATATAATTTACTTATAAAAAATAATAATTAATTTTGAAATTTTTGTTTGTTAAAATATTTTTAATAATTTAAAAATATAATTAATTTTTATTTAAATTTTTTATTAATATTCTAAACTAATATTAGTAATCATACTTCTTAATTTGTTATTATAACTTAAAAGTTTTATTATTTTTAATTGCCTATTAATTTTTAATTTTTTTATAATATTTTTTTTAAATTTCAATAAAAATTAGCATGACAAATATGAATAGATAATTTTACTAGTAAAAATAAACTTTAGGGTCACACTATCCTACTACCAACAACAGTAGACGGCAGGATTACTATTCATTCCCCACCTCTCACTTTTTTTATTTTTCGTCTTGACTTTTTTTTTGGGCATTAATTAATTATTTTTTATATCATTTTTTTTTTTGAAAGATGGGAATGCCAGAAGTTAAGTTACAGCTCCAAAATGGGGCTGTAACTTAGATTTCTCCTAAACTTTAATATCTTCAGTTTTAAAATATAGGTATACTTGTAATTTTATATATGATTTATGAAGTATTATATAAGTAAAAATAAATTAAGTACAAAAAGCAGGGACTCAACTAAGAACAAATACAAAAGATAGGGACTAAACTGAGAACACACACAAAAGTCAAGAATGAAGTTTTAAAATATAGGTATACTTGTAATTTTATGTATGATTTATGAAGTATTATATAAGTAAAAATAAATTAAGTGCAAAAAGTAGGGACTCAACTGAGAACAAATACAAAAGTTAAGGACTAAACTGAGAACACACAAAAGTCAAGAACAAAATGAGTTATTTGGGTCTGACTTGACATTTCAAGTTGCCATGTCATAGACATGTAAGCACTTATGTTAGTGTGCTAAACAAAATACTAATGGAATGATTTAAATGATGCAAAAATGAAGGTGAGGAACCTTTTTTAGAATACTTTACATTTGTAGTGGACAGCAGTTTGGAAAATGAGGCACACATTTCTATTAGATAATGGAGATATATATATGTACAGAGAAGAAAGAATTAAACCTAAGCACAGGCTCCTGACTAAATGCAAATAGTGAGCAATAAAGATAAAGGTTGTACAATATATGCAATGGTCAAAAATTTAAACTGAGGAAGAAAGATTTCAGCAACCGTTGTTATTTGGGAGAGAAATCGGCTAGAGCAAATATTGTTGGAGAATAAGCAGTAAGAGTCAAGAGAAATTGAGGGTTCAAGGAAGGCAAGAGTAAGAGAAGAAGGATACATTCATTCTCATTACAGCACCACATATAACGTGCAAAATAGAAACAAGACAAAGTCCTCTAACATAGCAGAACAGGACAGCAAATGAGACAAAACATAAAGCTGAGACATACATGAAAATAGGCATACATAGAGTAGATATCCTAAGTCAACACATAGAACTAACAACATGACAAATAAAGCCATATTGTACAAACTAAACTACAACATAGGGCAGCAACCACATTACTGAAAAAAAAAGTAAAGACTCAAAAGTCTAACAAATATTTGGCTGATTTATAGTTTCTCCCCTCAAGATGGAAGTGCCATCAGCAACACCAATCTTGTTCCTTAACTGTTGGAAACGCTGCCAAGGAAGAGACTTGGTAAGAAAATCCGAAAGCTGGTCAAAGATGTGAATATGGTGCACACTGATTTTACCTTTTTGGATGAGATCACGAACAAATAGTGGGTCGATGGCAATATGTTTCATTCTGCTATGCTGTACAGGGTTAAGACTGAATTGATTTACTTCTATGTTATTGTAGAAGAGTTAAGGAGAATCAGATAATGTGATGCCAAGTTCTTGAAGAAGGGAATGCAGCCACACTGTTATGGATGTTGCAGCAGCTAAGCCACTAAACTATACTTATATTGAAGACCTGGAGATAGCTTTTTGCTTACGGGTGGTCCAAGAGATGGGATTGGACCCAAGAAAAGTTACAAATACTGTTGTTGAGATTCTGGTCTCTGGATTGGATGCCCAATCAGCATCATTGAATGTGTGAAGCTTGAAGGAACTATCTTGCTTAATGTGAATACCATGATACAGAGTGTGTTTTAGATAGCGAAGAATACTCTTTGTGGCAGCCAAGTGAGCAGCAGTTGGTTTATGCATAAATTGAGAGAGACGATTGACTGGAAAAGCAATATCAGGCTGAGTAATTCCCAGATATTGAAGAGCACCAAGAATTTTTTGAAACTCAGTATTATCAGCGGGTCCTGAATTATCATGCAGATTGAGTTTTTCAGTTATAGACATTGGAGTTTGAGTTATATTGGCATTTTCCATGGAAGTTTTGGAGAGTAAATCCCTTACATATTTATGCTGAGAGAGAAATAAGCCATCTTGTGTGGGAATAACTTCAATGCCTAAGAAGTAGCGCAGTGAGCCCATGTCTTTGACCGAGAATTGGTTGCCCAGATGAGAAATAATGCCATCGACAAATTGCAACTAATTGCCTGTCACCATAATATCGTCAACATAGACAAGGCAATAACAAATAATATCATTGAAGTGGTAAATGAAGAGGGGGTATTAGTGGCTGAGTGCTTGAAACCAAACTGCACAAAAGCATTTCCTAAGGATTTGTACCATTGGCATGGAGCTTGCTTGAGACTGTATATGCTCTTGTTTAACTTACAGACATGGTGAGGCTTGGATGGATCAACAAAACCTAGCGGTTGATGCATGAAAACATTCTCTTCGAGGGAACCATGCAAAAATGCATTATTTACGTCAAGTTGCCTCAGTGGCTAGCCATGCATTACAGATATGCTAAGTATAAGTTGAATAGTGGCCAGTTTTACAATCAAGCTGAACGTCTATGAGTAATCAAGCCCTGGACGTTGATCAAAACCTTTTGCAATAAGGCGTTCCTTGTAGCGGTTGATAGAGCCATCGAGATTGTGTTTTATGCAGAAGACAAACTTGCTGCCAAAAATAATTTATCCTGATGCTGGAGGAACCAGGTCCCAAGTACCATGTTTAAGAAGAGCAGTGATCTCCTCAGACATGGCCTGTCGCTAGTGTGGGTCCTTGAGTGCTTGACTTACAGTGGAACGTGCAGGAGGCTCGGGTAAAGGTTATTTAGTGGCAATATGAAGTTGTTTGGGCTTGAAAATATTGTTCATAGAGCGAGTGATAATAGTGAAATTTTGAGGTGGTTGTAAGGGTTAGTTAGAAGGGGGAAGAGATGGAGAAGGAAGGGAAGGTGTAGAAGTTAACTGATGATCGGGCAGAGTAGTAGCTTGAGAAAGAGATGATGAAGACTCCATGTCAAATGGCCTGTGTGGTTGTGCAGAGGGAGTGGGTGTAGAAGGTATGAGTTGAACTAATGGACCACTAGTTGGTTGGCGAGGGGGTTCATCTGAAAGAGGTAGAGTATGGGGTTCAGGGATGTGATTCTGGAAAGGAAAGGTTGACTTGTCAAACTGAACATGCCGTGAAGAATAAATCCTTTTGGTGGGAAGATGAAGGCATAGATAAGCACTTTGAGTTGTGGAATAGCCGACAAATAGACAGGGAAGAGATTTGGATTGGAGTTTGTGGGTATTGTAGCTTTGGAGATGAGGAAAGCAAAGACAGCCGAAAATTTTTAATTTAGAGTAATTTGGCTGTTGATAAAAAGTACTTGAAATGGTGTGTTAAATTGAAGGACAGGTGAAGGAAGGCGATTTATGCGGTAAGTTGTAATGGCAAAGGCATAGGCCCAGTATTCTAGAGGAAGAAAAGCACGACTCATGAGAGTTTTTCTTGTTTCTACAACATGCCGATGACGGTACTCAGATACTCCATTTTGTTGCGGAGTGTGAGGAGCAGATGTGTAGTGACTATTGCCTTTGAGAGCAAGAAAAGTTCGAAGTGCTAGAAATTCTCCTTCATTATTAGAATATAAACTCAATGGGGGTTGCAAATCGATTTTGAATCATGCTGTAAAAGTGAGGAAATATTTTTTTAACTTCATATTTGGTGTGCAAAGGAAAAAACCACACATACTTAGTAAAATGATCAATAAAAATGACATAGAATTTGTGATCATTGATACTTGGAATTGGAGAAGGTCGCCATAAGTTAGTATAGACTAAATCAAATGGAGCAAGACTTGTCATGCCATGTTTATGAAAAGGTAACTTATGGGATTTATTGATAGCACAAGAAGAACACGTAGAGGTTACATATGAGGACGGGGAAATGGGAAGAGAAAAAGAGGAGAGAATGCTATTAACAATTTTCGGAAAGGGATGGCCAAGTTTGTCATGCCAACCAGCAGCCGAAATTCGTTCATGAAGGAGAGCCATTGGTGGCTAAGATGGTAATGGTAGAGGGTAAACACCATTTTCACATAGGCCTTGAAGTAGAGTCTCCCTCGTTCTCCGATCCTTCACAGAAAAATATTGAGGATGAAATTCAAGAAACACATTATTATGCTTGGTGAAGTGATAATAGAAGTTAAATTTTTGTTAACACTCGGAACACAAAGTACATCTTGGACTTGAAATTTTCGTTTTGGAAAGGATAGAGTGAGTGAACCATTATGTGTAATTGGCAAACCTGACCCATCACCAATGAGAACTTTATCAGTTCCATCATATTCTGAATAGAGGTTGAGGTTGGAGACTTGGGATGTGATATTGTGTGAGGCGCTGAAGTCAATAAGCAACATGTTTTCAGGACTTGGTTGAGTTATGGTGCAATTGGCTTGAGACTCAGGTATTGAGTGGTGGTGCAATTGGCTTGAGACTCAGGTGATGAAAGCTGAGGACAAGTCTTTGCTATGTAGCCATATTGCTCACAGTACTGACACTTGGGTGTATAACGGGTATTATTGGAATGGCGAGATTTTGACCTGTAATCTAACTTTGTTTGAGGAGAAGCAGATGCAGAGGTTGATCCTTGATTATTTTGGAAGGTTTTACCATGTCGTTGTGCAGTATTTGCTATGACCACCATTGATTGGCTGGTGGAATCTAGCCGATGTAGATAGGATTCATGACCAAGGAGGAGATCATGAAGTTCTTCAAATGAGAGAGATGTCTCTCGAGTTCGAATCGGAGCAACAATTTCAAGATATTCTGGACTTAAACCATTAAGGACATACAGAGTTATGTCATCGGCTGAGAGAGGATTGTCTATAAGTGCAAGCTCATCAGAAATGGTTTTGACCAAATGAAGAAAATCAGTGATGGACCGGTTTCCACGTTGGATAAGAGTGAGGTCCTCTTTAAGTTGCATAACCCGTGTTTTGGAGCGGCTGGTATAAAACTGTTTGAGTTTGATCCAGGCTTGTAATGATGTTTTGGAGTTAGCTATGAGTGGCATAGCTGAGGAAACAGAGTCGAGGATAGTGCTGAGTATTAGCTTATCCTGTCTGAACCAAAGATAATGGGCGGCTTCATTGGGTGTCGATGCTGGTGGTAGAGCAGGGCAGTGGAGGGAGCCATCAACGTAGCCACAAAGGTTATACCTAAGCAACAATGATTCAAATTGGACGTGCCATGAAGGATAGTTTGTAGGAGTTAGGCGGGCAGTAATATGCTGGGAAGCATTTATGGCTATAGGGTTGCTGTCTGATGAGGAAAAGGATCTGGTTGCCATGGCGGAAGCAAGAAAAACAAAGAGAAAAGAAACTTGGGGAGTGTATGTGGCTCTGATACCATATAGTGGACAGTAGTGAAAGATGAGGCACACATTTCTATTAGATAATGGAGATATATATATATATATATATATATATATATATATATATATAGAGAGAAGAAAGAATTAAGAATAAGCTCAGG
>JASKGM010006805.1:0-10671 GCA_034509205.1 Ceratonia siliqua
ATCAGATCGAAATCGCTTGATTTTTGTACCAAACTGGTTATGTATCATGGAGAAAAAATTGGGTAGGATATGACCCATATCAGATTTCTGTTTGAGCAAAAATAACCAGGTAACTCTCGTACAATCATCGATAAAGGAGATAAACCACTTTGAACCAGATATATTGGGAGTTGGAGAGGGACCCTAGATATCACTATGAAAAAGGAGCAGTAGTTCTTTTATTAACAATAAGAAAGGAAACACGTGTATGTTTGACAAATTCACATACATCACAATGTAAACTACTCATACCAACTCCTTGAAATAAAGAAGGAAACATAATTTTGATGGTTGTAAACGATGGATGACCCCCACGAAAATGATGACGCAAAATGACATCTTTATTAGAAGCAGATAAAAAAGAAACAGTAGAACTGATATTGGCAATGGAATAAATGGATGCTGACTCCAAGTAGTAAAGTCCCTCATTTTCCTTAGCAAGTCCAATCCTCTTCCCCGAACCTAGGTCTTGAAATTCATAATAAGTTGGGTAAAAAATAATACGACAATTCATATCTTTGGTAAGCTTTTGAATGGACATGAGGTTATTTGACAATTTTGGGACATGGAGACATTCTTTAAAACAAATGTTGGAGTAATTTTAATATCTCCTATGCCTGCTACAGTTGTGTTTGTGCCAGTAGCGACAATAATTTTTCTGTTGCTAGGACAGGGTGTATAGGGGCTGAAGTGATGTGAAGAATTAGTCATGTGGTCAGTAGCTCTAGAGTCTATAACCCATGAGTCTAAGAGTGTACTATCCGGTGGTTCTAATGAGGCATTATATCCAAGGGATTTGATATTACCTGAGGCAGCCAATGAACAAGTTCCAGTAGAGTTGTCAAGAGCACCCAGCAAACATCTCAATCTTTTTAGCTCTGCACTATTGAGACTTCTTGGTTCCTGCATATTTTCTGAATCATCTTGGGTTGCCATATATGCTTACCTTTGATTCTTTCCCTTCTCCCATTTGCGGCTATTTGGCTTTCTATGAAATTTCCAGCATCGGTCTTTAGTGTGCCGAGGTTTCTTGCAGTAAGTACACCACAAATTATCTTTGTTGTTCTTTTCCCCATTTCGTTTTCTGCTGAGTCTGATCAATGGTAGAGATTAGGGTTGTTGGTTGGTCAACATTCCTTTGAATTTGTGTGGAAGCTAATGCTGATGCCTCCACAGCCCGGGGTTCCAGCATGACATTCCTGCGACTCTCCTCAACCCAAATGATAGAGATAATCTCATTAAGGGAAGGAACTTCATCCTTTCCAAGGATTTGGACTCGCACTTGATCAAACTCAGAATCCAACCCAGCCAAAAAGACATACACCCTATCTTTTCCAAGAAATTCTTTTACAACAGTAGCACAATCATGACATTTTAAATTAATAACTTGATACTGATCTAATTCTTGCCATAAACATTTCAAAGTATTAGCATATTCAGTGACGGATTTATCTCCCTGTTTAGTAGACCCAGTCCTCACTTTGAGGTCATATATTTGTGCAGCATCCTTGACTCAAAACATACAGCTTCCCATATGTCCTGTGCAGTGGACAGAAACATATAGGTATCACTGATGTCAGCTTGCATAGAATTCCAGAGCCATGACATGATTAAGGCATCTTCTTCATCCCAAGCTGTAACTCCTGTAGTACCCTCTTTTGGACTAGTTCCTAGTAAAAGACTGAGTTTCCCTTTGCCTTTTAATAGTGTTTTAATCAGCTGAGACCACTTAAGGTAATTTTTGCCATTCAATCTATAGGAAGAATGGATATTCTGGAGATTATTTGAGTTTTGTTTGGGCTGGTTTTCTTCTGTCAAAGAAGAGGTCACAGTTTCTGTTTGGTTAGTTGAGGTATTTTCTGACATTGGGTTCAAAATAGCAATGAAGGCCTGAGAGGAAGAAAAAAAAGGAAAAGAAAAAGGCTTCAGGAAATGGCAATGAAGGTAAGGGAAATGTTGGCAATGAAGGCCAAGTAGTTTGGGTAGTAAATACTAGGATCTGATAGTTGGGTATGGCCGGAAATGGGCGTTCGTGAGTTTCTGGGCAAGCTCGACGGTGGCTGGAGCCTTCACGAGCTCTCACGCCCTGTCAGGTGGACGATGATGCAGCGGAAGATGGTGGTGTGTGGCAGCGCGTGCGGTGTTTCAGACGACGGCGATGACCAGAATGAACCACCTGCGCCGTTTGAGGTGACCTGTAGACCTATCTTCGATGTATCAAGTCTAGAAATACCTCTTTGATCAACCGGTCCAAATATGATTCAATGCAACGATTCACCACTTTCGTTTGACCATCCGCAAATGGATGGTAAGTTATGCTATGTTTTAAAATCATTCCTTCCAGCCTAAAAAGTTCAGTGCAGAAAATACTCAAGAAAACTAAGCAAAAAGTTCAGTTCAGAAAATACTCAAGAAAACTAAATCATGGTTTGAGATGATGGATTGAGGAGTCCCATGGAGCCTTACCACCTCACGAGTAAACAGTCTGGCAACATGTTGAGCATTGAAAGGATGCTTGAGTGTAATGAGATGGGCATATTTGCTGAGGTGGTCGACCACAACCATGATCGTATTGTACCCCTCTGATCTAGGCAACCCTTCAATGAAGTCCATCGTTAAATCTTCCCAAATTTGATTTGGGATAGGCAGTGGTTGTAATAACCTAGCTGGGGATAGGGAGGAGTACTTGTTCCTTTGGCAAACTTCACAACGTGCCACATAATTTGCAAATGTCTTTGGTCATGCCCAGCCAATACCATTGATTATCAAGGCTTTGATAAGTCTTGGAAGCTCCTGAATGTCCCCTGCAAGACTATCATGAAAAGTCTACAACAACATGGTTGTAAGGGGGGAAGATTGGGGCACCTCTAAACGGTCATTGAATAAAAGCTGCCCCTAGTCTGCGGAAAAAGCCGTAGGGTGGTCTTACCTCAAAATATGGCATGCTTGATTTTAGACAAGTCCGAGTCTTGCTCAACTTGTTGCTGTAATTCACTTAAATCCCCTATACTGTATATCAAAGTTGTATTTGAGGAGTTTGACCAGGTGTTGTTCAAGAAGAAACTTGAGGCTTTGTTGGTCGGTGCGAACAACAAACCTTCTCCCAATCAAGTAGGGCTGCCACTTCTGCGTGGCAAACACTATGACCATTAATTTTTGTTCATAAACTGATTTGAGGCGTGATCTTGGAGCAAAGTTTGACTATAATAAGCTATCGGCCTCTTGTTTTGCATAAGGACTGCTCTTAACTAGTAGTTGGAAGCATCCATCTCAATAATAAAAGGTTGTGAGAAATCCAGGAGTGCCAAAACCGGTGCTATTGCCATAGCTTGTTTACACTGAATAAAAGCAGCCTCCTTCTTTACATTTCACCCAAAATTGTCCTTTCTAAGTTGATGCATCAGTGGCCAAGCAATCTTGCTATACCCCTCCACAAACTTTCGGTAATACCCCATGAGCCCTCGAAATCCCTGGAGTTCTCTCAAATTAGTACAGGTCAGCCAATCAAGCATAGTTTCCACCTTAGCCTGGTCTACAGAAACCCCTTCTGCCAAAATAACATGCCCCAAGTACTCAATTTGCTGCTGCCCAAACTCACTTTTTTGCATTTGCAAACAATCAATGCTTTCTTAAAAGTTCCAGAACTATCTTGAGATTATGCTTATGTTCCTCCATTGTGGTGCTATAGACGAGTATATCGTCAAAGAAAACCAATACAAAATGCCTCAAAAAAGGCCTGAAAATCTCATTCATCAAGGACTGGAGGGTTGGCATTGCCAAAAATTCTTAGTGACCTTTGTGAGTTTTGAAGGTTGTCTTTGGAATGTCACTCACCCTCATGTGAGTTTGGTGATGTCCGAATTTGAGGTCAATCTTTGAAAATAAGGTGGCCCTGTGGAGTTCATCTAATAATTCATCAAAGATTGAGATAGGGAATTTGTTGGGGACGGTTGATTTGTGGAGAGCCCTGTAATCGACACAAGCGCTAACTCCCATCTTTTCTACGAACGAGGTGGGTTGGAGTTGAAAATGGGCTGGAACTGTGTTGTATAATACCGGCTCCCAACATCTCGCCCACCAATTTCTCAATTTCATCTTTTTGGGCCTTGGGATATCGGTAAGGCCGAACATTAATGGGTGCGGTGCCATTCTTTAATATGATGGCATGATCACGGTTTCGATGTGGAGGAAGACTCTTTGGAGCTTGAAAAACATCACTAAACTCTTGCAAGACACATTGCAATCCCCAAGGGTTCCTTTTGAATGGTGCTCCCTCATCAACCACTAAGCTAATCAATTCCACTATTACTCCTTCTCCCTCTTTCTTCAAGGCCTTCATCATGGGTCAAAGGGACACCTTATATTTTCACAGTTTTGGGGCCCTCTATAATGTCATTGAGGTCTCCCCCAATCTGAATTTTGTTGTCAAGGTATCCCAATTCACATGCATACCTCCAAGAGTTCTTAGCCATTGCATATGAAGGACGATATCTGAGCTGCCCAATTCCAATGGTAAATATTCTTCCACTATCTCATTATCATGAAGAGTGAGTTCAACTCCCTTACATATCCCTTTTCTCTTCATTGATGATCTGGTTCCCATTGTGGCCCTATACTCTCGGTTGTATCTAAAGGCAATTGAAGATTCTGAATCAAGTCGGTAGAAATGAAATTATGAGTTGCTCCACAATCTATGAGAACCACCACTTCATGCTATCCAATGCTTCCCTCCAAGTTCATTTTTTCGTGGTAGTCAACCCCACAACTGAATTTAAAGAGAGTTCAACCGCCCCCTCAATTTCGGATTGGTCATCCACCCCTTTAATCTTTGATGCATCATGTAAGTCATTATCTATCACCAGAACATCACCCCTATAACACAGCCCTTTCTCCCTCCTTGCTCTCATCTTAGAGTCAGTCAGCCGCTTAAAAGGGAAATCATATTTTTGGGTCCTTTCTTGTGGGGGAATGGCACGACTAGTAGTAGGGGAAATTGTTTTAAACATAGGATTATAAATGAGACTAGTATGTTTGCCCCTGGGATCCATGTAAAAATTTTTGGGTTTCGCACTATTAGATTTCTCTCCTCCATCCTTTGAGCCAAATCCATAATTTTTCCAAGGTCCATTGGTTGCATGATCCTCACTTCCGCCCGTAGCTCTGGTTTGAGTCCATTTATGAAGTTTCCCTCCAAAACCTGATATGGAATATCAGTTAGTGGAGCGGCCAGCAACTCAAACTGCCTTCTATATTCAAGCATTGTTCCATCTTGTTTGAGGGCTAAGAATTGCTCACAAAAGGATCCTTCTTGGGAAGGCCTAAAACGCTCCAAGATGAGGGTACGTAGCTCTGTCCAACTCCTAATAGGTCTTTGCCCATCATTGAAACCAAGCCAGGGTGTCACCATTAAAGCTCACCACAGCGGCTTCCAAATTCCCATTTTCACTCATATGGTTCATCAGAAAAAATCTCTTAGCCTGAAAAATCCACCCATTTGGGTTATCCCCTTCAAAAATAGGGATTTGAAAGCTCCTTGCCCACCAATCCAAACACCTATCTTGCTCCTTGTAACTCCCTCAGTCATCCCCTTTAGAAATAATGGGGTTGCGTTCAGCCGGTGGAGTGTTTAAGCGGCCTTCTCGACTTACTCGCTGGGGAAGGGGGCTGGTTAAGCATTTGTTCCATCTTCCCCTAGTGCTATATAAGCCCCACACAAATAGCCCATACTGCCGATGTGGGACTCCGAGTCCCATACCTTTCAGTGGCATTCTAACAATCCTTCCCCCTTAGATAGTGACATCCATGGAGCTGGCTTCTCACTTGAGAAACATTCGTTCAAGGAACCTTCAATCTGGGCTCTCTCAACGGCTCGCACGGCACTTTCCCAGGTTGCTCCTTTCCAACCCCTTACTGCTGCTCGCCTGGATCGAGCAACTCTGATACCATTGATAGAACCCTCTTATAAAACTCACCCTTGAAAGCTAGCTAATGAGGGGAGGGTACCTAAGGGTTATATGAGCTCCACACCAATAGCCCATACTACCGATGTGGGACTCCAAATCCGATACCTTACAATGGCATCCTAACAATCCTTCTCCCTTAGACAGCGATGTCCATAGAGCTAGCTGCCCACTTGGGAAACTTTTGTTTAGGGAACCTTTGCTCTGGCCTCTCTCAACGGCTTGCATGGCACTCCCCCCTGGCACTTTACCCGATCTCTCCTTTCCAACGCACCGCCGTTGCCTGCTTTGACCAATCTGCTCTGATATGACTTTGTTATAACCTACACAATGAAATACAACAAAACAACCAGAAATCCTCAAGAACACCAGAAATATTGAAGGATAAGCACTGCAAACTGTGATAATTCAATGAGAAACCAGTAACAAGGCTGGTGAGAATTCAAGAGACTCACTTCTCTCCCAAAACAAGACCAAAATACAACCTGAAAAGAAATCTAGGGCTCGGCCCCCCTAAAAGCAGAAGAAACAAAGCAATAAACGATCACCAGGCCACAAAACACTACATAGCAAAATGACACAGCAGCACTGGGGAAAATAGAAACAGAACAACACAACAGAATTATCCAAAATGACGCAGCAGCATAAAAAAAGCCAAACAACACTAAAATAAACTTCAGTTACTCCTGTTTTTGCTTCTTCTGGCGGCTAGCATAGGTGAATCGAATTGGAGGCTTATCAGATTTCTTTATTGGTAGCTTTCCTCCATTAACAAGAAGATGAGTGAGAGAAAGAGATAGAAACAGGAAGAAACCGGAAAAGTAAATTATCTGTACTTTGGTTTTTTGGTTGACGAAGGGGACAAACCCAGATCTACACAAGGACCATACAAGGGAGGTTCACACCCCTTAGGTCATCAAATAACAAGGCGTTACAGCCATTAGGAACATTTGCAAAGACATGCAAACCCATTGTAAGGTTATGAGAGAGCTGCTAACCAGTCTGCAACCCGGGTTCCTTGTCTATAGATGTCTCACCTGTACTTTTAGTAGTTGTGTTGGTCTTACTATGGCTTTAAAATCTCTGTTAATGAAGACAGTAAGAATGGGTAACGCATAAAAATGTATTTCTTAGTTGTAGGATTACTTCCTGCATTTGTCTGTCTTTCTGTATCTTCTTTCTGACTTTCTTTATTACTTTTTTCCATTCCCTTTTTGCTTCCTTTTTTATTTCTCTTTTCATTGCCCATAGAGTTTTAATTCCAATTTAGTACTTGCTTGTAAAAAAGGGAGTGGATGGGAGTGGATGTATCCATTCCATGACACAAATTGGACATGCTTCTTCCCTATCCCTAGTCATAGTCATGTCCTAAAATAAGGTGTCTGAACCACCAGTCTGTCATTTGTATTTTTTTTTTTCTGGGAAAGAGCATCTGTATGGTCTACAGCTGACTTCTTGGGATGCATTTGGGTCATCCACGTAAGTCTTAGGTTAATTTTGTTTCTTTAGTTTAAATAGTCAAGTAAATTAAGCTCTATAGCTGGGTTCAAATTTTGAAAACATTGATAAACTGGCATCACAACTTTAGTTGAAGGAGAACATCTCATAACTTGCTTTGGAGTAAAGTTACTGCTGTGTCAGTAAACAGTGGATTTCCACAGAAAACTGGGACCACTTTCTTTCCTTTTGTTTTCAATGTTTTGGCTGATGAAGGGAGCCTAAAGCTTTTAGAAGTGTGTGCATTGTGCGGTTTGGCTTGAACATAATTCTTGACTCTTCATTCAAAGTCCCCCCACCCTTTTATAGCTTCTTTGGGACAGGGTTGATTTTAGGGCTCGCCTCCAGGTTTGAAGCTCATGGATTTTTTAGGGCTAGGTTCTCTGAGTGGATGCTTCTTTCTCTATGTTTTGGTTTGTCTTTTCCCATTGTGTTTTTCTTAGGAGAATGCCTTAACGCAAAAAATTATATCTGATAGCTTGCTTACGTTGCCTTCATGTATTTTTTAAACTTTCTGCCACTGCAAGCATGATAGTGCTGTGCTACGTTATTCTACAGGTGCACCTGGATATATCAATTCTTCCTTTTTAAGTGGAATGTCATTTGTTGATGGATGGGAACAGAACTTTTTTATTTCAAAATGGAGCATGCACCAATTGGTATGGATCAGTTATTTACATTTTTAAAATTTTTTTGAGTTTGCTCTTTAGTTCATCTCCAATTACATAGACTTGTGAAAGGCACCCTGTCTTTCATTTAGGTTAAGTTTGGATGAGGGATAATGGAGGGGAAGGAAAGGGATGGGAAGGTTTCATTGAAACATTTCCCTTGTTTGGGAGTTGTTTTATAAGTAGTGGAGAGGAGAATGCAGGAATTTCAACCCTCCAAAATCCTTCAAACTCCTCCCTCCCTCCCCCAATTTTGGGAATTTTGGAGGAGAAACTAATTATTTACTATTATACTATTCATTCTCCTCTTGAATATCAATGTTAAGTAATTAAATCATTATAGTTCATTATTTTAATTAAATATCAATTTGTGAAAATATTTAATTTTTCTTGTTAATTTGAAACATCCAAACAAGGGGAGGAGAAATTATCATTTAACCCTCCCTTCTCTTTTTCTTCCTTCCTGATGTAGGAGCATCGACGTGTTCTCTAGCAGCCTGGGTTCTTTTTGCTACTGTCCCTCTATTTGCTATGTTTGCTTTACTTCTGTTCTAAGTGGTCTTGTGCTAGTTACTTGAGCCCTCTTGTTACCTAGTATTCAGCCCTTTCCCCGATATATTAGGTTCACTGTCATCTGTAATAGTCAATTTTTTGCATATGATTTTATGAAATAGCAGAGTTTATCTCTGTAAAGAACCCTAGAGTTCTATTTCTATCTTTTGTGTCTTTATCCGAGCTATTTTTTCAGATTATTGCTTCCCTCCTACCCCGTTCCTGCGTCAAGTGGTATCAGAGCCAAGAGATGGATGGCTGGTCGTGCGATGGGCAGAGGCAGTAGAGGAACCTAGGAGCAGCAAGCCGAGTTGGCTGAGATGAAGAAGTCGATTGAGTGCTTGTCGCGAGCTATTCGAGCTCTGCAACAGCAATGGCGTGCGGAAGTGCGTAGTGAACTTCCGGCGAAGACCCATTCAGCAATGTGTGACCAGGAAGGCTATGAAGCGCCTGAAAACAACACAGTAGTCAAAGGCGTTGAGGACGACTTTGAGTGGGAGACTACTTCGAAGAGTTGTTTCAATTGTGAAGGTGAAGAAATCGACTTTGTTCATGACTGTTCTGGAGACGAAACTCAGAGCACCGAGAACGACGTTGAGGGGGAAGCCAGCTTAGAGGGTAGTCGTGAGTGGGAACCCATCTCTGATGAATATCCTGAGGAAGGAGGGGAGGGAAGCTCAAAACCGGACTTCCCCTATTTGTGCGATGTGTCGCTATTTTATAATTTATTTGAACAGGAAGAAGGTGAAGAGGTTGTTGGTGGAGTGAAGACTTTTGAGACGTGAACGAGTGTTAAAGTTGAAGAGGAACTCCCGGTACAAAAAAAAGAAGTGGGTTTGAAATCTCCCCCTTGCGAGTGGCAACAGATTCCTCTTTTTGATATACCCATCAAGATTTTGGGTGTTTTGAGTTCAGAGAAGCCTTATGTTGTTCGAGGAGGTTGTAGAAGGAAGAAAAGGAGCAAGAGTTCGGGTTCCAAGTGTAGGAGTAGGAAGAGAAGGTATGGCCATTCGGATGAGGGTAAAGACAGCAAAAGTGAGGACTTTGATGCTAGTTGGTCCTCAAAATGAGTGCGTGGAGTCAAGGAAGAAGCAGAAACTATCTTCAATGTCTCGATCAAGTGGAATAAGGATTGATCGGTCAGAAGGTTTTGACATATTACAAGTCTTAGTGGAGTAATAAAAGGCAAGTGGGTCCTTGTTGTTGTCATGGATGATTGGATCTCAGGTGAACCATCGGACAAAATCACAACTACTACCAATAAGATAGGCAACAAAATTGGGATCTGTATATGGGAGAAGGCATATGCTAAATTGCATGGGTTTTTCGAAGCATTTGGAAATGGGTTTGCTCAAGAGACTCTCTTAGATTTTGCTAGTGATGCTGGGGTATCAGCTACTAATGCAAAGTCAAAATTCATTGCTAAAATTTGCATATTCTACAATAGTGCTGAAGGCAAGGTTATATTTACAGTGGTGGATGGGGAATTAAATTTCTTCCAGGAATATGTTGGAGAACAAGGCCAAGTTCATGAGGGTAAAGAGTCAATTGAGTTTTTCGCAATGTTTCAGAAGTTGATCATATTTAAGAAGGGACCCAGTGTAGGAAATAAGAAGTTTATAGAGGAAAAAGTGGGTGATAATGCTACTCCAACTATAAGATTCATGCCTATGATTTCTATCCAGGCCGCTCTGTCTTCCCTGTCTAATTGTGGAATACAGGTAATGAGTGCAAGTCTACGTGGTGATATGATCTTGTTCCATTTGGTATCATCGGTAAGAGATCAAAGTGCTTTGCAGTCAATTAATTCTTATTAGAGGTGTTTGATTGAGGTGCATTCCAAGGGTGTTAATATTGAATGGGGTAGATAAATTCCTTTGGGACCTAGTAAGGGAGTCGAAAGTGGAAGCAGTTTTGTGGGAAAGGTCTACTGTGTGGGTGACATATGGCAAATC
>JASKGM010006806.1:0-10668 GCA_034509205.1 Ceratonia siliqua
AAATTTTTCATTAAGTGCTACTGTTCGTTTTTCCAAACAACAATTTCTTGCTTCTCCTAGCTAGCACCACGCTAACTGCTAAAAGGCATGGGTAAACTAAGCTAAATGGAAAGGCTTTCTGCTGGAATGAAATTTGCTGGCTAAGTTGAATGGATTGGCTTCGTTATTCCACAATAAGAGTTGCGCGAACAGTGGGTCTTTGGAGAAAGAAGGGGGAAATTTTTTGTTCTTTGATTTTAGGGTTTTAATGGTTGAGGGACTTATTGGCAATTTCAAAAAAGTTTTGTTTTGCTATTTAGTCCCTAAGTTTTGGGTTATTTGAATTCAGGCCCTTCTTTTTCTTTTTGCATTTGGGACATTATAGAAAATGGAAAAGGAAATGTGCCAAAAATCTTTCATTTTTAGTGACGACATATGATGTCGTCACAAAAATATTAGTTTTAGTAACGAGTAAGATTTGTCACAAAAAGGTTTTAGTGACGACAATTAGATTGTTGTCACTAAATCTTAACTTTTTTTACATAAAAAAAAAATCGTCATTTTTAGTGACGACATATGATATCGTCACAAAAATACTAGTTTTAGTGACGAGTAAAAATTGTTACAAAAGGGTTTTAATGACGACATTCTAAACGTCGTCACTAAATCTTGACCTTTTTAAACTCTCATTTTTTGTGAAATAAAATTTGACTTTTAGTGATGATTTTTGGATACCTTTTGTGACGATAACTGAATGTTGTCACAGAAAAGTTAAGATTTTGTGATGCAATTAAAAAGTCGTCACTAAAAGTTGTTAACAACTACATTTAATGACGACATTTAAAAGTCGTCACAGAAAATTTTATTTGAGTGACGACTTTTAAGTTCGTCACACAAAAGTCACCACTAAAAGTCAAATTTCTTATAGTGAGTGCACAAGATAACTTATAAAATTTCACATTTTACAGGTCTACTAAGATAGTTAACGGTTTCTAGAAGCAACATAACATAGGAGGAATTTTCCAAATGGAGTTAGTAAATAGAGACTAATAACATAGAGCATACAATTTGATATTCCTAGCACTATTAGACACAGCCCCACTCACCAGGATTGTCAGAGCACTACTGCAGTATTATCTATAGTTTGATTTTCAAATTGTTCTATCGTAGTCCTAGACTTCAACAGTATATCCAGATTACCCATTAGTACCATAAAAATCCCAAAAGTCCTATCCCAAAACTCCCCATAATTCTAGGCATATGCCGTAACCTTAAGGAAACAAAATAGAACAAAACAAATGTTAAATTCATAACAAAGGAAGGCTAACCTACCTCCGGATAACATCTTATCACTTTTCTATTTTATACTTAGGGACAAATAATCAATCCTACAGTATTTCGGATCAAGAATAGAGTCAAATCATGGTATACAGATAATTAGAGATGGAAGATAAGTAAATTTTATCCTAGAATTAGCATACGATTGCTTAAAATCGCAAGACATAACTCAGAAAATCGTCTCCTGATGCTCCCTAGCCATTGTCCCATTTTCTCTAGGTGTTTCGGCATTTAATTCTAAATAAATTGTGCCAGAACCCGTGGTCTGGTTCACCGCTCTGGGCTATTTTCGTTCAATTGCAAAACTGTTATGTGTCTTCTTCAGCCTTTATGAAACTCAGCCATCTATTTATTTTCTGAAAGTTCCTATTATAGGCTTAGATTTAATTTTTTTAAAGTTTTATATTGATATAACATTTAAAATAAAAAGTAATTTCTAATTTGCCTAAATTAAATTAATTGAAATTTTGAGGGGTATTACATTCTTCCCCAGTTAAAAGAAATTCGCCTTGAATTTCAAACAGGTGAAACACCGCAGCGACTGAGTCTTGTTTGTCTATCACGTGGGAAGGTAGCAAAGTTCCAATATCTTTTCAGACCCTTATCGAACTTTCGGTTCACAGGACAGGGTCAAAACACTTTTACGGGCAGAATCATATTTGAACATGGTATTCAACTTGATACCCCAAGGTTAAGATAAACTGAGCAGAGCAGGAGGAGTTACAATTTAGAGTGAAAGGTTTTCAAAATATGAGATTTACCCGAAGGCTATTTTCTGATTAAGGAATAGGGCAACCAAAACATTTTTCAGGTCATTGTGAGCAAAAGAACCATGTTGTCACAAGCTATACTCATTACCATAACTTCATTAAGTTCGAGGTAAAGGTCTACTGCAAGTATATTTCCTTTAATCAACTGATAACTAAACCACAATGGACAAAGCCAAGAAATCTAATCCAATATTTATGAACCTTCCTAAGGGATTTGCAAATACTATGCAGAGTTGACAGAAACTTAAATTTGAGTTGACAGGTTTTTGTGTTACTAATGAGCACAATGGTGCCCATGAGGTTTCCATCTGCCGATAAGCAGAGCAAGTAGCTTTCAAGGTTTAGGTATTATAGCATGTGCAATATGTTACATATGACTTTCCTTCCAATACATTTTTAAACTTGCAGGCTTAACTTAGGTAGTATTAATTTAAACACTCATAACTATGTTCAGGTACAATTTACGGTTTCCACTTATTTTACCAAATATGCTCCCAAAAACTTGAGGGCATTCTCAAACTTACAGGCTTAACTTTTGCGATGGAGGGCCATTACTCCCAGGTCAGAGTTTCCATTTTCGGAATCAAGGTCATGATGGTTGTACCTAGGTACAAGTTTTTAAATTTCACAGATATGTCAAACATGCTTCGAACAACTTGGAAACATCCAGAGTTCTTTCGAAATCCGAAGTTCAAGTACGGAGTGGCAAGAATTATCGGTTTCTTAAGTCCTTTTAGAGTTCTAATTACCACTACTATTTCTATAACTTAGCAGTATTTCAAGTTAAACGGGGAGACACATATTCTACATTTACATATATCTTTTCTATAGGTTCATAGTATTAGCCATACGGTCTTGAAGTAATCTGAACATAGATTAGGCGCAGGTTGATTCGCATGTTATCAATGGCCACTTGGGACATAATCACTTAAGACCTCCCTAAGTTGTATCTTAGCGACCTTTGCATTAAGCTTAAGCTCTAATAGAATTGGGGGGTGCGTATACAACACCACTCATGTCTTATCTCTCTCCAAGGTATATCAAAATTTCAAATAGGAGGTGGGTCAAATACCCAGTTCTTCAAATTTTTTCTTTATAAGGCAAGTATTCACGTACCTATAGGGTCAATCAAATTATCTTTCTTAATGGTAGTTATCTAGTTAGTATCTCATTTCTTTTGTTTAGCGGTACTACTTCCGGATATTTTCTTACTTACCAAAACAAGGTTTCCAAAAATTTCTTTGTAACTCACAGGGCTATTCAAAAATCAGGGTAGGGGACTGAAGTAGAAACCGAAGTGACTAAAGGGATATCTTATTCAACTCAGATAAGAAAAAATGATTCAAGGGGTAACGAGTAAGTTCACATCAAATCAGAATAGGCTAGTTTACTATTTTGTTTTTTCTCAACATAATATCATTCAAGGTAGCATATAAGCTGTGGAGTACACATATTTGCTCGGAAGGGAAACAATTGTGACCAGAGTTTGCTTTCTCATGCTAAGGTACTTAATAAATGAATTTCTACAGTCAATCAAGTTGGCGGGCACATTTCAGGAAAACGAAGTAACGAGAGGTGACATCAACATTTAGAGAATATTACCCCCCAAGAGAAAAGCAGACAAGGCTTAGAATTGCCTTGGAGGATTCAAAGTTATTTGCAATCTAGCAATATACGCTAATGAATTATCTATTTCAAAAGCTTAGGGGAATGGATAGTTCAAGTATTACTTCAAGAAGTTTCATAATTTAACATTGTATATTCTACTTTCTTCAAGCAAGAAATTCCGGATTGTGGGGTATGATTGTCTACTAAATGCTAAACTTGCACTTTGCAGCTGAAATCAACCTCGATTCACCTAATTATATCATAATGGTGTCGCCCAAATTTCTCGACAAGAAATCAGGGTAACCATGTTTCCAAACTAAAACTTATCCAGTCATATAATTGTTTCTCGCAATTTCTCATACCACTTGGTTTGAGTTCTTACCTACATGTTTAACCTATGGCCATGGTACAGAGTTCACTCAAGGATTAACATTTACTCTCTCTTAAATCCAGAGAAACAGAGGAGTTTCACAAATGGAGTTAGATCGGTGACTCATTCAACTATGATTAAATTGTGGTAAGCTACACAGTTCCTAAGGAATGGGAACTTAACGAAAGAATAGAACTTTTGACCCTCACTGATAAGGGAATGGAACTATAGCATTTCACATGGAGCAGACGAATGTAGTAATCAGACATCAAAAGGTACCACATCACAAATTTTCACCATACTTAGGGAAACAATATTCATTGAGGGTAGTGTCACATTCACTTTCTAAGGCAGGAGGAATTCTTACCAAAATCTAACTTGACAATCTTTGAGCATTCTATCAGTACAAAAAGGGATATCTATCACTTTGACATCACATAAGGAGTGCATGCTACCCTAAACCATATTGCATGCAACACTAAATCATTTCTCCTACACAGGGAGGTATTCGTTCTAAATCTTACCTACACAGACGGACTTCTTGAAAATACAGGGGGGGTGTTTAGCTCAAATTAAGCAAAAGAATTTCTAGAGAAATGGTTTTGGCAAGTGCAAGCTCCGGATATTTTCTTGCTCCCTTACTAAGTCGAGCTTGGCTAAACGAGTTACTTTCATCAGAGTATGTACAAATAGAACTTTACCGGCAAGGAGATCTATTTTTTTTTTTTTTAATTAAGCTATCTTTCTAGCTGTATTATTGGTCTTACGTCTAACATGGCTTTATCCCTTATTTGCTTGGTCAGGGTCAAGACACTAGGCTTTCACAGCATCAAAATTACATAATATATCTACCATATCTTACTCAAATCTATTTCCTTCAAGGAACTTGCTTAAGGGACTATTGGGTCCTGATTAGGGAAGACATCCTTACCTTCATTTGCTAGCATACACTAAAGTGGGCTATCAGAAAGACACACACAAGAAAATAACTTATTGGATCTATGAATTAGAAAGCCTAGGGAACAAAAGGTTACAAGCTTGGAAACATAGATTGTAAGTAGGAGCATGGCCTAGTTAACAAGTACCCCAGAAGTATTTGGGAACTGAGCACATATAACCTATACTTGTAGTCATAGGCTTTTAAACATGATTTTGATACCAACTTTGTCATACTCCGAATCCAGAGTGTGATTGGAACAGAGTATAAAGAGATTCCCTATACTTAGAAAGCTTCAAACACAGACAAATGTAAATGCAATAACTAGAAATCCTTTAACCTTTTAGAAATTCGAGGACCTCGCCCCAAATACAATAGTCTTTAGAAAATTAGAGGGGAGCTCAACTTCATCATATTAAACATAACAGTATTGAAAATTCAAGATAAAACTCAATACAAAGTTTAAAATCAATGCAGACTTATGCAATTCCTAATGATTGCAAGAAAACATTCAAGTGCATCCAAAACTGCTTTTAGGATTACCTCGTCAATCCATTTGGCAAGGCAGGGCAATAACTACTGCTACTAGGCATAATCTAAAATATAAAAATATAAGAAAATGGAAGGGTGAATCTACGCAACTCAATGAATGGAAAGGTGTCTAGTAAGAACTAGGACACCATACAAAAATAGTGAGGATGAATAAACTATAGCTAGTACTAATAAGAAAATATAGAGGTTAGTTAAGAAACACAGTTTAACAGTTCAAGAATGAAATAAAACATAAGTCAATTTAAACCAGAAATAAATGGAATAAAATGACCTAGTGAATCATATAAGGGAGGAGTCGAAGTAATTTAGGATTTTGCATGTGGGATTGGATAGGTAGTTAGGAAGAAATTGTTGAAGTATGTTTCAGATTTGGATAGGGAGGAGATGGAATTACTATTGATGTTCTTGCATAAGTAATATACAATGCCAAGATACTCAAGTTCATTAGTGGAAAAGAGAGATGAAGAAATGAACGAAAGAGACAAGGATGAAAGAAGAGAGAAATATATAATAAATATTTTGTATTAAAAAGGAAAATTATTTTAGAATTTTTGTCCAATTAAATGATGACACATTGTCACACCCTGAATTTGGGTTATGACGAGCACATAGTATATGAACATTTCCTATCAACACCATATTTTGTCCAAAGATCTTTTTTTTTTAATTTATAAGAATAAAAATATAAAAATGAAAGTACAAAGTACAAAAGGAAACAAAATAAAAAATAGCAACATGAGCTCAGTTGCCTCACTTTCCTTGTATTTTCAGCCCAAACTCTCTTCTCTCTCTCTCTTGGAGCCCAAATACCTCTCAGCCCAACCCCTTGGCCCAACAGCTTCTTTAACTCACTCACCTAGCTAAATCGGTCTAGCCCACCATCTGACTTGACCAAACTCCATCTTTTGCTTCTTTCACTTATCATAGTCGCCCACTTCCTTCTTCCTCTCCATCTCTCTCACTTTCTTTCATTTCTCTCTTTTTTTCCCCTATCATGTGAAGGTTATGGTAGCTTCTAGCTTCCTCGCACCTTCTTCTCCTTCTCCTCATGCCCTTGCCACACACGCAACCCATGCACATAAGCTTACTCCCTCTTGTTCACATACAAAGCACCTTATGTTGCCTCTCCTTCCACTAGATCATTTTCGTGAAGTTTCCTCTCTCACATCTTTTCCCTCTCTAATTCAGTTACATATCCAATGCCTTGCTAACCATACCTCCCCTCACTCACCATCTCCCACGCATAGTTCTCCATCTCATGCGTGATCTCTATGGTTCCCTCATGTTGAGCACATCTTGGCCTATGATTTGGGTTTTGTTTTGGCTATAAAAGGCAGAGAGGTAGCTAATGTGAAAAGACTTCTTCTTCACAATTTTGGTGGTAGATACACCAATACTGTCACTTTGAAAAGAAAGGCTAGACAACATTGGGTATCTAAGGCTACAGGGAGGTAACCTCTTTTCTTCATCGATTATTTACTGTTCGTTTGAGTTTTGGAGACCCTGTCTCTATTCATCTTGTTCCTGTTATGTGAGACCTATGATGGTGGGTTCTTTGGTTCCGAGAAGCCCTCAATTAAAATCCCAAGAACCCAAATGTAAAGGGGTGTTTCGTTATCTCATATCTAACTTTGATCTTCGGTAAAATATGTTATGTTACATGTTTCAAATTTGACTTTGATTGTTGGTAAAATTTGTTGAGACTTTTAAAATCTTGATGCTATGTTCAAATTTGATTTCATAACTTTTAAAGTCATGATGTCGTTATGTGTTCAAATCTGATTTCGTTCCTTCTAAAATTATGATATTGTTTTGTGTCCTAATATGATCTTGTTCCATTTAAAGTTATGATGTTGTCTCCGTGTTCAAATCTGACTTTGTTTCATTTTTAAAATGTAATGAAATCAAACCGTCCTATTTATTTCTTTTGTAAAATTAAAAATGTTTATGATCTTGAGTTTCACATTGAAAATTCTGTGTTGTGCATTATGATGGTCAATTGGAGACACTAAATCCCCCCAGCTTCTGAACTCATTCTACTTTCCCAACAGGGATTTATGTATGTCAATCTACTTGGTGGTTAGGTGCATGTTTCTTGTTTTCCATAGCTTTGGTGTTTGATTTATTTGTTTGAAACTTTCTTTTTTTTTTTTTTGTTATTCTTAGTTTGGTTGTAGATTTTACAATATCTTAATTGTTATTTTACCTTTTCCTAGTTTGTAAGGCATAATCCTCTCCTCTTTATTCTGTTTTCTTATCTCTCCTCTTGGTATATAATATGTTTTTAGATGCATGAATCCTTTAGTTGCCTAGCACAGAGTAAGGTGTCCAATGCACCCTATTCTTCCCTAGATGGTAAAAAAATAAAATAAAACGATAATAACAAGAAAATGAAAAAGAAGTTTTAAATGTAAGGCTCCAAAGGCCTTTTGAAAATGATATATTTTAAATAAGATTTTAGCATGCTAGAAGTGGAATGGGTTTTCATAATAAATTCTGAGCCTAAATTAGGCATATTTTAATACTTCAAATTTCAAAGGCCCGTTTGATCAAAACCTTTAGGAGATCCAATTTAAATCTTTGGATGAAAAGGTTCCAAAGGACTAGTAAATGAAAAATAAATGATTAATTGGTAAAATTGAAATCATCACTCCTAAAAAGTTAAAAGTAAAGAGTTTACAAATAAGGTGAGATGCTTTCTTTCCCAAATTGCTCCGAGAATCACTATTCCTTTCCTCTGAAGTGATTTCAAGGATCACTTTAATTCCATAAGCTTTGAGTAGAGGTCTATTCTCCCCCCAAATTCATAGCTTCCATAGCCTATGAGTATAGCTTTATTCACCCACAATGTCCTAGTTTATATAGACTCTGAGTGGAGGTATATTCTCTCACAATGTCCTAGTTTCTGTTGGCTTTGAGTGGAAGTTTATTCTCTCATAATGTTCTAGTTTCTATATGCTTTAGGTGGAGGTATGTTCTTTTGCATTGTCCTAGATTCCATATTCAAGAAATCATACATCTCACCTAATCAACTTATCAAAATATTTATGAACTATATAGACTTGATCCCTTTTGAGGTACGTAGGCACTTACCTAGTAAGGTAAGTCTAGTTTTTATTCCTTATCTTTTTACATTAATAAAAAATGGGTAATTAAAATACATCAAATTTAAGCACAAATAATCCGAGATAACCATCCTGAGGGATGGACGTTGTGGGTGTAGGGAATAGGTTACCTTGGAAAGTAAGTTGTATTCTTTAATTTTATGTAAATATATTTTAATATTAATAATTAACGAGTTTATTTACGTAAGCTTTGTTTTCTAGCTATTAAAGTTCCTAAATTCTAATAAACTAAGATATATTTACATAAGAGTTATGCAAAAGGAGATATATGCCTTTGGATGAATCTAAAATACTATTCACATTTACTAAATAGAACCGGTCATTCTGTTCAATTAAGATAGTAGTGTTCAGATTAGTTCCATATAAATAATGAGATTTCTTTATAAGGGAATGTTGAATCTCAAATCTATGAAGTAGTAGACTTTAGGTAATTATACTATTAAATAAATTGGAATCAAGTAAGATATCAAGTTCAAGTTAATACTGTTCCTTTGAACTTGACCTCACGCACATTGCATTTGCTAGTGGTAGAATCGAAATCCTTATGTACCATTGTGATATTTGATATATTATAGACACAACCATTGCATGACATTGGTCAAAACTCTGTATGTTAGGACCATAGCGAGAGTGAACATTCGCGAACATAAAACTAAGAAATGAAATTCATAGCATTACATCACTTCTGATGATTTCAGAAAAGAAAGTGACATATCTAAGTCTAGTGAAATGATGAAATAACTACTCATCAATTTTAGATAATTTAAGAAATGTTCTAAAAGATTATCTGGTCACTTATCGAATGAAATCTAAGACCAGGGGACAAAATTGACATAAGAGAAAAAAATTATAATCTTACCTTGTGTTAATCGACGGCTATGAGGGTTCATAAACACTAAGTTTACAAATTGGACAAATCAATACTTAACATTAACTTATCGTAATTTTAGAAATTATCAAGAGTATAATCATGAGTATTTGGTAAAGTAACTTTGTGATTAATAAACTTAGATTATCTTAATCAGATTAAAATAATCCAAAGTTTGTGGAGCTTAAAATTCTTATGTCTAAACGGATTCCCCACCTAACTTTAAAGAATTTAATCCACATTAAGTCGGAATAAACTTAAGATGAAATTAACTAATAGTATTTCAGATGATGTCTTAACTAAGACAAGAATTGTCTTAATTTTAGGCATAATTATTTTAGGACAAATATTATCCTAAACATACTTGAAAATGTGAGAAACAATGTAGTCACTAAAGAGATAAAAATAATCCTTACATTAGTTGTCTAAATTAAATAAATGTTGTTTTAATTAGACAATAAAATTTTAAGACAAATGTTTGTCTTAATTAAGACAAGTGCTGTCTCAATTTAGATGACATTTACCTTAAGTAATTATTTTTATTAGACTACTTTAAATTAATATTTGAAATGTTCAAATTAATTAATCAAAAGAAGTTGATTAAAATAAAATTAAATCCCCATTTAATTAGGAATTTCGACTATAGTATTTTATTAGGATAAAATTAATTTAATTATTTATTTATCCTAATATTGTTTTAAAGTTTGAATTGTTCAAACCTATGAAACAACCTTCTCCCCATGTGATGGAGAGGTGCATGGCCAAAAGGAGGGGAATTGATTTTGAAATGTTAAACTAAATTCCCTCCTAATTATCCTAATAAATAAAGGATTAGAAATTAAAAGAGTTTTACACTACAAAAAAACAGGTATTTTTTGACGGTTGTTTTGATGGACAGAGTGTCCGTCAGAATTTATGATGGACTTCCTAACGACATTTTGACGGAAACAAAATGCAAAAAACTTTTTGACTGACTTTCTGACGGCCGTTTGTGGCCGTCAGAAAAATAGTCAGAAATTTGTAGACTAGCCGTCAAAAATAACACGCAAAAGATGGCGGGAAAGATTCTGACGGCCACGCGTCCATCAGAAATATTGACCGACAGTTTATGACGGCCATGT